>SNVD02012980.1:0-73748 GCA_013180625.2 Boswellia sacra
AGTCAAATTAAAGAATCTAAAATTAGTATGCTAGTTCATAGTTATGAGCTTTTTAAGATGAAACCGGATGAATCAATTTATGAAATGTTTACTAGATTTACGGATATTGTCAATGGTTTGAAATCTCTTGGTAAATCTTATTCTAATGTTGAAATGGTGAGAAAGATTCTTAGGTGTCTACCAAAATCTTGGGAGCCAAAGGTGACGGCAATTCAAGAAGTAAAGGACCTCACCAAACTACCATTAGAAGAACTTATGGGTTCTCTCATAACTTATGAAATCATCTTGAAAGAGAATGAAGAAGAAGATTATGAAGTGGCAAACATGTGCTTCATGGCTTTAAGTGAAGATGAGGTAAGTATTCTAAACTATGATCATAAGCTTTCATATGATGAATTGCTTGAAGCATTCCAAAATTTACATGTGCAAGTTGATAAACAAAATTCAAAAATCAATGCTTTCAAAAAGAAGTCAAAAATCATGTTATCTCAATTAGAAGAGTTGGTGGAAATAAATGAAGCTTTAGAAAATGAAAATGAAATTTTAAAGCAAAAAGATATTGAAAGTTTGGAAAGTCAAATACATTTATTAAAAACTGAAAATGACATTTTAAAACAAAAGGATTTTGATAAATTGGAGAAGCAAAATGCTAGTTTGAAAAAGGAAAATAATGACTTAAGAAATATTGTTGATAGTTTTAAAAAAAGCACAAAAAATTTGAATTCTATGTTACAAAACCAAAGGTGTGTTTTTGATAAAAGAGGGTTAGGATTTAAAAGTCATAAAAATCAAAAGTATTTTAAAAACTATTTTGTTCATGCATCTTCTAGGAATAATCCTAATCATTCATGTAATTATTGTGGAAGAAAATGACACAAAATGCATTCTTGTTACATTAAGAGAAATCCTAATTTGAAACAAATATGGATTCCAAAAAGGACCATAACTAGCCCCCAAGGACCCAAGAACATTTGGGTACCAAGAAGTCGCTCTTTGAATATTGATTATAGAAACAAAGGAGTGGCAAACACAAGCGGTACTTAGATAGTGGATGCTCAAGGCATATGACCGGAGATGTCTCTAAATTCTCAAGATTAATCATAAAGAAAGGAGGATATGTGACCTTCGGTGATAATGCCAAAGGAAGGGTAATCGGACATTGGTAACCCTTCTTCACCTATTATTGAAAATGTTTTGCTTGGTAATGGTTTGAAACATGATTTGATTAGCATTACTCAATTGTGTGATAAGGGATATTTTGTTGCTTTTGAGCCTAATAGATGTGTCATTATGAATGTTAGTAACAATAAGACATTATTTGTTGGTAATAGATGTGGTAATATTTATACAAATGATATTGATGTTAATAATCATGTAGAAAATTGTTTCATTGTTAATCATGATGCTTGGTTATGGCATATAAGGCTAGGTCATGCTAGCATGGACACAATTTCAAAAATTTTTTAAAATGATTTAGTTGATGGTCTTTCAAAAATAAAATTTGAAAAGGATAAGATTTGTGATGCTTGTCAATTTGGAAAACAAGTGAGAACTTCTTTTAAACAAAAGAAATTTATTTCAACAAATAAACCTCTACAATTACTTCATTTGGATTTATTTGGACCATCAAGAACTCCAAGCCTTGGTGGAAAGTATTATGTTTTTGTTATTGTGGATGATTATTCAAGATTCACTTGGGTGTTATTCTTGAAAACTGAAAATGAGACTACACAAGCTTTTTCAAAATTGCAAAAAGAGTCCAAAATCAAAGACGGTTTTCTATTGTGTCCATTAGGAGTGATCATGGTGGTGAAGTAGACAATGTTGCATTTGAAAATCTTTGTGATGAAAATAGTTTTAAACATAATTTTTCTACACCTAGAACTCCACAACAAAATGGTATTGTTGAGAGGAAAAAATAGGACTATCCAAGAAATGGCGAGGACCATGTTATTTGAAAATAATTTGTCAAAATATTTTTGGGCCGAAGCCGTTAATACCGCATGCTTTATAATCAATAGAGTCCATATTAGAGCTTTAATGAAGAAAACTCCTTATAAACTTTGGAAAGGAAGAAAACCTAACATTGGATTTTTTAAAGTTTTTGGATGTAAATGTTTTATTTTAAACACTAAAGATAACCTTGGAAAATTTGATGCAAAAGCCGATGTTGAAATCTTTGTTGGCTACTCCAACCATAGTAAAGCATATAGAGTTTTTAACAAAAAGACTTTTACTATTGAAGAATCTATGCATGTTGAATTTGATGAAACTAATGTTATTTCTTCAAAGAATTCAGATGATGATATTGTTGAGGTAGAAAGGCAAATCAAGGAATCAAGACTTGATGAAAAGAGCCAAGATGAATTACAACTTCAACAAGAAAAGCTTGAGGAAGTAAATGATTCTTCCCAAGAATTACCAAAGGAATGGAGGTACACAAAAGCTTACCCTAAAGATCTCATTATTGGTGAATCATCACAAGGTATGAGAACTATATCTTATTTTAGAAACTTTTGTAATCATTTTGCATTTGTCTCTCATTTTGAACAAAAATCTTTTAAAGAAGCCGAAAATGACGAAAGTTGGATTTCGGCTATGTAAGAAGAATTGAACCAATTTGAGAGAAATCAAGTTTGGGAATCAGCCCTTAGACCCAAATATGACTGAACCCCTTAGTCAAGATAGATTTTGCATAACTAGAAGAGAATTAGGCATGTTGGATATGTCTTAATTTTGCTTTAATATGATAATCTTTGAATGGTAGCATATGTTAAAGGGGAGAATATATTTAGGGGGAGTAGTTAATTTGATTACATCTTTTTGATGATAACAAAAGGGGGAGAAATAGTTGGATTGCTTATATTCATAACAAGTGCCATTTTTTTGTTTATTCTTGATTTTATTTTCATTCTTTTATTTTAGATATTATTTGAAAGCAATCAATGGTTTGTCATCATCAAAAAGGGGGAGATTGTTAGCCCTAAGGCTACATGATAATTTTGATGATAACAATACACATTGATTAATTGAGATTTACTAACATGTTTATTTATGTGCAAGAGTAAGATCATTGAAATAATTTTAAAATCAAGAAGAGGCTTATTAAAATGAAGTGTTGAAGCTAAGGAGAAGACTACATGTTAAAGACACCAAAGTTTAAGAACAAGGTTTGATTCAAGGAATGTGACACATGAGGAATGTTCAATCAATTGGTCATATATTTCTCTACAAATGTCCAAATGATGTGATTCTTAAGCCTTTAGAAAGATTACTCAATTTATAACATTTTATATGTTTTAAAGAAATTCAAATTTCAAGTGTAAGATCGTCCAAATCATCATGCAAGTTGAAAGACAAATAGAAGTAGCTGACATGAGCACTGAATACTCTTTTGGACATATCTTGAGATACAAATATCCAAATCACTTGATTCTTATGGAATTGGAAAGCTGACTTAATGAGACACATTTCATATGTTTTGAATAAATTCAAATTTCAAATGGAATGCTGATATAATTGACATGAAAGTTGGTGGACTGACACAAGGAAGAAAAATCAACTCACATGAGCACCGAATGGTATTTTGGCCATATCTTAAGATAGAGATATCCAAATTTTTTGATTCTTAATTTTTTGGAAAGCTTATTCAAATATGAAGATCTTTTATGTTTTCAAGAAAGTCAAATTCCAAACGGAATGCTGACAGAATTATCATTCAATTTGGTAGACTGACATATGGAAGAAAAATCAAGTCACATGAGCACCGAATGGTGTTTTGGCCATATCTTGAGCTACAGATATCCAAATGACTTGGTTCTTGATGCGTTAGAAATCTAATTCAATTTTTCAGATCTTTTCTGTTTTTTAGATTTTCAAATTTCAAACGAAACATTGACAAAAATGACAGACAAAATTATAATTTTTATTGTGGGCAGAAAATTTGGAGTTAGTGTCTTCACTTGATTAAGTTCTTTCCATTTGCCTATAAAATGAGCCCTTCTCCCATGCATTCAAGAAGACAAGGAAAGTGAAAAGACAAGCATCTATCAAGCAAAAAACAAGAGAAATATCAAGTTTAGAGAGCTTTTATGTTCTTTATCTACTCTTTGAAGAGAGTTGTACTTTTGTTGTAAAAATTATCCTTGTTCTTGTAATGTGGTGAGAGTGAGATATTCTTGTAAAGGATAATAGTTATCCTTGAGAGAACTCTTATTGTGTATTATCAAGAGTTAAAGGAAGTTTCCTTGGTGAGGTTGTTCATCAAGAAGAACTCTTGGTGTGGTGTTATCAGGAGTTGAAGGAAGTTGCCTTGGTGAGGTTGTTCATCAAGAAGAACTCTTGGTGTGGTGTTATCAAGGGTTGAGGAAAGTTGCCTTGGTGAGGTTGTTCATCAAGAAGAACTCTTGGTGTGGTGTTATCAAGGGTTGAAGGAAGTTGCCTTGATGAGATTGTTCATCAACAAGAACTCTTAGTGTGGTGTTATCAAGAGTTTAAGGAAATTTCCTTGGTGAGGTTGTTCATCAAGAAGAACTCTTGGTGTGGTGTTATCAAGAGTTGGAGGAAAAAGTCTTGGTGAGGTTGTTCGTCAAGCAAGTTGTAAAGATTTTTACAACTTAGTGGAAAGCTCAGCTCGTGGAGCTAGGAGCCCGTGGACATAGGCAAGGTTTGCCGAACCATGTAAATTGAGTTTGCACTCTCTCTATCCCTTTCCTCCTTATATTTACTTGCACTTGTGATTGTTTATTTCTATTCTCTTGATTGCATTCTATTTTCATCTTCTTCACCTTTATTCTCAAAGAAAGAGTTAAATAATTTTGATCTTTCAAGAAAAGTTTTCTAAATCCATTTTTATAAATAAAAACCCAATTCATCCTCCCTCTTGGGTTGCCATACTTGGGTCAACATAAACTAGTGAAGCATTTTAGTTCTTCATTGCAAGGAAAAATAAAAGATTTTATACATACAAGTACATATCACAATATAAACTAGAATAGTCACTAATCACATATATATGGTAAAGTCATGCTAGCTATATTCAAATTATAAAAAAAAATATAAATCATGATGGATCTCGCAAAGATCTACAACATGCATTTTATGATAAACAAACAAATAAAATAATTAGTAAAATCCATCACACTTGTAAACCTCTCATATTCATTAAAATATAAATAATATATACATGAAGTTAATAACTATATAGATGCTTCTAGCCATGGATCTAATAAGAAGTAGAATGTACAAACTATTACGAAATAGTTTGTGCAACATAAGCAATCAAGTAATAAAAGCATAAATATATGCAACCAATTAATATTAAACAAAAAACCAACCAATCATATGAGAAACTCATTGGCTTTAGATTGTTGGAAATAATTATAATAAATCTAAAAATATAATCAAACAATAACACATTGAAAAAAAATAATAAAATATAAATTAGATTAACATAACAAAAAAATTAAATAAACAGAACAAGTAAATAAAGTATGCAATATGTGGCTTGAGCATGCATGTTAAAAGTATTGTCCAAAAGCCAAGGAGTCCTCCCCTCGTGGGGGTAATTCGGTACCCAATAGCTCTAAGATACAACCCAATGCTCACAGCCTGTCTCCTCGATGAACATGATCACCAGAAGAAAATAACTTGTCTCCATATGTCGTGGTTATTCAAAATAAAAGATACTCAAACATTATTATTGTAATGTTAGAACCATGAGACTCCTTATATATAGTGTCATAGCTTAAGTAATTTACAAATTAAATCTCTTGGAACTTCTCAGCCATAATGTTAAAAACATGTACGTTACAAATAATAAGTGTTGTACATCATGTTTTTATTATATTTGTAGGTCATAAAATTGATCTCAAAATTAATATTGTAACTCATGATTTAAATATTTATTTTAAACCTTTTATATCCAATATCAATTAATAGTCATTGAATTTGAGCTTATTAAAGAGATACTGAACGACAACGATAAGAAATACCCAAAAGGATAGGTGAAAGGTTATACGAGGAATCTACTGGGGGAGGGGCTCATAACAAGCCAAGGTGAAAAATGGTCTAGGCAAAGGAAGCTAGCTAACCACGCTTTCCAAGCAGAGAGCTTGAAGGCAACTTCTTGTTTGCCAAATCACACAGAAAGAGTAAATTGTAGATTAAGCGCTTCAGTAATGAAATATGGTTTATTTTGTAGGGTATTATTCTAGCAATGAATGCCAATATGAACATGAGGCTAGAGAGATGGAGATAATATAAGCATGAAGAAAACGAGATTGAAGTGTCCCATGAATTCAAGATCTTAGCTTTAGAAGTAATTACTTGGAAGGGAAGAACATATTTAGCCTGTTAACAAGGATCGTTTTCATCCATTCCAGAAATGAATACAAATATAGATGTCCTAGACTTGGGTAAACTTTATCAACCTTTCCCCTGTTTTTGGGTAAAGTTTACTGCCATACTTTTTAATCTTACGCTTGCCTTGTTGTAAACTTTTGAAAATAGGTGATGCTATCGAATCAGACAAACTCCAACAATGTATATGCCACTCCTTCATGAAAATGATTAAGAAGAGAGAAAATGATTTGATGGCGGGAGAACTAGCTAACTAGGGAAGTGATATTTTTGGGCAACTACTAAAGGCTTATCATAGCAAGAATGAGAGTCAAAGAATAACTTTAGATGACCTGATAGATGAATGTAAGACATTTTACATTGCTTGACATGAAATGATCGCAAGCTTGCTCACCTGGACAATTTTTCTTCTTGCTATTCACATGAATTGGCAAGACAAAGCAAGGTAGGAGGCTCTCAACTTATTTGGCCAACAAAATCCAAGCCCGGATGCCATCTCAAGATTAAAGATTGTAAGCAAGCAACAACCAAAATCTATTGATTTTGGTAGATTTACATCAATTAATTATTTCATTTCTATCGGTTCAAGCATTCAATGTGTCAATCATCATATGTTTTCAATAAATCAAGGTTTCTAACTAGACTTATGTTAGTAAAGAAGAACAATACGACATCTAGAAAGGATCCAAACATTTGATTTGCCAAAGATTATCTATAATGGATCAAGACCTCCACTTTATGAGTGGTGTCAAGATTGATTAGGGAAATAAATATAAATCTTATAAAATAAACAACAAAAGATTATGATTTTTAAGCACATATTAGAGGCTTAGAGGATTTATTCTCATATCAAGGATTTCACCGTTTCACCATAGCAAAAGAGAATTTAGCAAGACATTATGAAAAAGAAAAAAAAACAAATTGTAAGAAAAAGACGATCTATTAATAACATTAAAAAAAATACAAGAGATAAAAACACAATAATAAGATATCTTAGCCAACACTATAACAAAACTGACCTTTTATGTCGGCCAAAAAATGACATATATCATTATATATGTCGATTTTCATGCGACATAAAGTGACCTGTCACATATTTCTGTACGCATCATTTGGTCAAACTGACACAAAATAATATATAATATGTGTCATTCAGAAACAGACATGTAAAGTGCAAATATTTGCCATTAACATGTCGGTTTTCACTAAATATGTGTCCACTCGTAAGTGACACAAAAATAGTGTTAGTCCCCAAACGAAACATATATGAATTCATTTGTGTCAGTTATGAAGTGACACTGTGTAATGTCATTCATCGAATGACACTCACCGATTAAAATTTAGGATATACGTGTCATTCAGCTATATGACATAAATATTTCTTGTGTCGTTTATTGGCCGACATGTATATTTGAAAACATAAAAATATATATATAATACTTGTCGACCTAAATTTAAAATTTAAATTGACACGTATTATATATTCATTATTTTTAGAAATATGGTTTTATATGTGTATATAAATACAAGAACACCTAGATAGCAAAAACAACGTTATTACTCAACAATTACAGAAAAGGCTGACTCATGCGAAGATAACAAATTAATAATACAACTGACATATTTAAGCAACACAAACCTCAACAAGCAATGTCAATAAATACAAATTACTAACACAATATTAAGTTAGTAAAGCTAAACTACAAATTAACAAGTACTCATCAAAACCAACAGCAAAATCATGCTCATTAAATCATATCTTCAATCAAAAAAAGTCTTATATCTAGCCAAAAATTAAACTGGAAGCCAACTACAATGCTATTTCAACACAAAAGCATATTATGCCCTTCAAAATTAACTACAATATACCAAAGCAAAATTAACCAACAACTACAAACACAAGAGGCAATATAAGGTCCAAATACTAACAAAGCTAAATGACAAATACTTCAACCATTAGCATTTGAGTTGTGTCGACAAAACAAACAAACTCGAAATAACTCCATTAGCTACTTCAACCATTAGTTCAATCAAACAAGCAGTCATCTCCCAAAAAAAAAACTTCATATATACACAAAACCTCTACCAACATTCTGACTATTATAGTTCTAACAATTCCCAGTATGCTATATAACAAAAAGAGTGAATTCATATTCTCCTTCCCTCTATTGACCGTAGTCAGCAAGCTTGACCTTGCTGGTTCAATAATGACAAGCCATCAGGTATGGGTGGCTTAGACTCATCAAGTTAGCACTCCATATTCACCCCAAATAGCATTAAAGCATTACTCAGCTGTTATGTTAAGAAAAATTAAATTAAAAAAATTAGAAAAGAACATAATCATTACTAAGAAAATTTATCAAACAACTAATGCACTATGAGCAAAGAAAAATATTTAAGCACTTCAGTAATATAATTAACTTCAGGCAACCCTCAACAATCAATTAACAACTTTGCTTAATGCGTTCAAAACCTATCTAGAGAAGATTAGATATATTAAATGGTTGTCTAGTTTCATAGTTTAACTGATTGATGCTTTTGGTGTGAAATTATTAAAAAAATACTTTACATATTGAGTGAATGGTTTCGATTTTATTAGACAAATAAAAATAGTAACAAAAGCTAATTCATGAGCTTGCTAAAACTCATGATTTTATTTATATTAATATGTAATATATAATATATTTAAGCTGTTATGGAGGTGATTAGTAAACTTGCATTAATGTAATATATCATATATAGTATTTTTTCAGTCATGAGGGCAAGTTTCTATATGCTATTGAGGGCAGTGGAATAAAAGGGCTGAAAATAGAATATGCATCCTCAAATCAACTCAAGTTCACTACTTCTTCCTCTATAATGTATCATAAAAAATGAATAAGGATGTATAGGATTAACTTAACCTTGTTGCTTGCTTGTACGTTCTGTATGCACCCACGTTGCGAAACTTCTTGTCTGTGGATTCCTACATCTACTTTATATAGCACCACACTTATACTGTCACATGGTCATAAATTCATAACAATAAAATCTGAAGCAAGGAAAGCCGACCTCAAGCAATGGTATGCTGTTGACAAAAAGAAGGAACAAAGTGAGGAAGATTGGCCCAAGGATTACTAGCCACTCATAAGCACCTTCTAGCATAGTGTGGAAGCCACAAAAATGCCCTACCATAAAAAAAATCTAAGAACATTATGTATTGAAGAGTTTAAAATTGAGAAGGTATTAGATTTGCTTAATGAATAATGTACCCTTATTATTGAGATGCTGATAATATCAACTTTTTCAATCAAAGAATTGCATTATGCAACCAAATGTATGCTAAAAGATAAGGTTTAGCATTACTTCATTGTGAAAACAAAGAAACTCATAGTCCAAAGGTATCAATTCTTTTTTTTCCAGCTAATATAATACAATATAGGAAAAGATCTATTTATAGTTCTAGTTCTCCCATAAAAATCAGTCTAATTTAGCATATGTTCCATATTTTCATCCCAAAGACATCTAGTTAGCATGACTTATTAAGGTGTAATATACTTATGTATAATGTAGTAAATTGAAGGATGGTACACAATTTTTTTTTCAAAGGAATAAAATCTTATAACAATGAAATCTACTTTTAACAATGCAAATAGGAAAACGTTAAAAAAGATATTATCAACTAAAATTATATAGATATTATAATGACATTTAAAGTTAATTGCTAGACTAAGCTGATAATTTTGACGCAAACTAAGAAATGTTGCATAAAACAAAGATAAAAATATAGAGGTTCTTAACATAGATATTTTCCAGATCCCCTCAATAACAATTGCCTAGAAGAAAATAACTACTTTTACCTAAAACACATCCGATTGTTACAAACAGTGATTAAATCTCGTATAATAAATGAATATACTAGAGCGGTTGGTTCAATTCTTTCATTTCATTTTTCTACTTTCTTATTTTTCCAGTAGCCAAACAAGGGTTTATAAGATCAATTTGCAGAAAAGCATGAAAAGCAAATTTAAACTGTTTGCTTTCTTCTCTGTTTTCCTATCAATCAAAGAACAAGAAATTATGTTTCCTTTCAACTTTTATTTTCCTTTCTGCCATTTCTCAACAGCCACACAAGACCCTCATAATTCAAAACTTTCAGTTTTCTTTTCTTTTTCCATGCTTTCTTATCAACCAAACAAAGAATAAGATTCAAACTTTCAAATATTAATTTTATCCTAATGACACCAATAACAAACCCGCCATAGTGAAACAACTTTTATCTTCATGTTAAAAGACCACAATCCTTGCCTTCGATGGCAGTTTCTTGACCCTCACAAACGATTGGCCGGTTGCAGCCGAGTCTTAAGCTTGAGATTTGATTGTGACTGTCTGAGACAAATAAGAGAATTAGAATAACCTTGAGGCAACTAAATTTCGGTACTCTCCTTTAAGCCAAAACCGAGGAAATGGAAGAAGAGGAAAGTTGAGAAAAGGTCAGTTGAGTGGAAGCGCGAGGGAAGCTACTACAAATGTTTGGAGATTTAAACAAAGATTGATGATATGCTAATATATAACTCTCAATTAATAGATAACTCTCCAAATCCGTAGCTTTTAAACATCTCTCGAAACTCCTAACTCTCTTGCACCCTAATTCTCTCAATTGATCTCTTCTTCTTGATCGAATCCATCTAGGTGTTTAACAAACTTGGCATTATGAAATCTAATCCTTCAAAAGACTAGAAAAAATTAGAGACACAACAACCTGGATATATTAGTTGGTACAACACCTACATAACATACTACCCTGCATAAGTTCCCGTTATAGTTGAGCTCTGACCTGATGCCACCAATTCAATTGCAAAAAGTTTTGAGCTCTAATCGCCAATAAATATAAACTATCATCATGAAAAACAACTGCATATACTACCTTAAGAATATGTAATATGAAAAGGCAGTATTTGACAGAAACAAATACCAAGATCACTCCCATGATTTAAAACTTTTAATGACACAGTTGCCAAATCACATACTCTAAGCAAAAAGGAGACTTTGTTTAAATCCAAGTCCTTGCACCTCCCTTGATCTTTTGCATTCAAAATTTGAGGAATGCACACTGCACCACTCATAGAAATAACAAACATATTAATGGGGAAGAGCAAAGCCACTTTTGATCACATAAAATTCATAAGCTTCTTGTAAATAAAAAATTGCATCAAAAACTTCTCATTGGTACATTAAATTACCACCCTAACCATAGACGTTGAAGTTACAAAAATATTCTCTTTTTAAACTTAACTTTCTTTAACTAAGCATTTCAAGAGATATCATATAATTCAACAATTTGATTACCACCATACTTACTTTCATGTAGCTGCTAAGAGATCGATACCAATTTTAGCTTTGTATGCAAGAATCAAAGGCAAAGCCGTCACAAATTGCAATGATAAGGCTTATTTAGGATATAAGAAATATCTATAAAATAAAGCAAAAATATGTACTTAATGTTGTCACCATGCTTGGGGGTGTTGATTGTAAATAGGGGAAGATTCAATAACCCCCATTTAAAGTTCTTTTCCACGTGAAATAGAACATATCTAAATGAAATTGAACAGACATAACAATATCGAACTCATATCTCAAATCTCAATCAATGTAGTGGTGCTTTTTTGAATTTGACAATGTAATACAATAAGATCTTAAAAAATAAATAAAACAAGGAAAGAAGAAAGAAGATAATGCAAATGCCTGTGAGAAAACCTTTTGGAAAAATAGACATTACACCAGCTTATTTAGGATAATCGAAGCTCATGAAAAATTATGCATATAGTTAAAGATACATCTTGTTACTAAATAAGTTTTGGCTTTGAAGTGTTGATATCTCAACTTTTATGAAAGCATCAAGTAGCTGAAGCAAAATACATACAAATCTATTCAGAACCTTCTTATCACATGCTGATTAAAGAAGTTAAATTATTAATGATGCAAATTGGTGAAAATTTCTAACTTAGAAAGCTTACTGGGGGTTATGATATTCTTTTAATGCCTCAAAATGTGGCGATAAAAGTAATTCATAGCAATATATGGTACCCTTGCATTAAAGTTCTCACACTTTGGAAGCTGCATTCGACAGACGCAAATATATATGCATGGTCAATTTCAACTTTCAGGAATTTTTATCAAAGATTACTACCTATCTTGAAAGAAACATATAAAGTTGTTTTCTCTTCTACTTTCCTTTATTTTCTAAGTATAAGAGGTTGAAAATGGTAAGAGGTCGAAAATGGCAGTGAGAATCTAATTAAAGATTTAAGTGACAAATACAAAAATTAAAAAAATACAATACAAATTCTTTTCTTGAAAGCATTTTAAAGAACCTGAGGTGGGCTCACCGTTCTAACTCTCACCAAATGATATCAGTCTACCTATGTTACTATTCAATCAAGCCTGCTAGAGTCCAGAGTAGCTACCATGATAAGGCTACTAAAAGAATTTAAGACCATCTCAGAACTTTTTAATACAAATTGCAAGTACAACATCTTCATAGTTCTCTTCATTAACAAAGAATAAAGAATACAAAACAACATATATATATATATATATATATTCATGGCTAGCTTCTTTCTTGAAAGTCATGTAATCATTGAAATATTTAGAACATTGAAACATGTTTTTTTTTCTTTTTATTGGAATTTATAAACCTTGAGGTTAACAATTTCTCATGGTTAAGGAATTAAGAAGGAAACAAAAGAAAATTCAAAGCTATTGTACTAGAGAAGAGTACACCTATTTCATCCACTTTAACAAACAAATGCCTCTTGACGACTGATACCATCAATTTTCTGATGATTAAAAGAGAGCTATAAAGCAATAATTTTATCATCTTTCATTTAATCTTCTGCCAAACAAAGAGATTCAACATAATTAACTAAATCGTCCAATATCTTTCAATAAAATGGTACAAAGGTAGTAAAATAGTATAAGCGAAGCAGAATTGAAATACATATTAATGATAATACCTTTTGTAAAGGCACAAGTAACTCCCACAGAGAAAGGAATTGCAATTGTGAATAGCATGAGAAGGATCAAGTTAATTTGATGATGCTGTTGAAAAGCATACAATTAATGGGCATAACACTACATATAAAAACAAACCACAAATAATCAATCACCCATTTGATCTCTCAAAAGTCATAACTCAAGCATTGAAGAAAAAAACCATATAACGTTAATAAAGTAGACTTCGTCAAAGTACTCATCCACAACCTTATTAAAAAACAAACACTTCAACCAAAAAATTTATGATAAAATGTGCCGTAAGTAGATTTCATAAAATGACTAGTATCAATAAGAGTTGAATAATAAACAAAAACACATATACACTTTAATCAAATTTATTTACTTTTATAACCCACATATACTCTCTTAAAGCATAAATTAAACCAAAACAAGAATCCCACAATAATCTTAACGTATGAACACCGAACTCTAGTTGCAAGCTTGGCAGGTTATTGAAGCTTAGCAATATACATATAATATAATACTGTACATGGCCAATATTATTTAATGGACATTAAAAATAGAAAAGCCATAACCAAGTGTTGGTTTATGATGTAACACCACTGATGGCTTTGATTTATGGACCCCGTATAGAATCATTTCATCAAACATGTAATATGCACTGTATGAGTTTCCAATAAAAATAGAGAAAAAATAACCAAAAAAGTTTTCAATTTGAGACAATGACAAATAAGAGAAAAACCTGGGTATTTCACAAATTGTTGTTGCACTTATCAATAGCGATAAGAATAAAACAATTTGGTTTTACAATCACAAAAAATTTTACAAACTTATACCAATTATCTTACCTCTCTATTTTCCTAACACTCTTGGTAAGTTCCGAAGGGATTCGACCTGCACTGACTCAAATATATGAAACCTCTGATGGGGCTATGCAATTTTCAATCTCAGTAATTGGCTTTGAAATGCAAGACCAAGGCTAGGCTATTCTATTCCTCTTTGCAAAACTTTGTAACAAAGAAGATTTTATAGCTACTATATTCGTACATAAAGAAAGAGCACTGAAGATCAGAAAACTAATTCAATAATTACAAAAAAATAATGTTAGAAATAGAGCTTTTGCTTGATTTTTCTTGTCACTTGTTCATTATAGCAGTGCAGGTCGAAAGAGGGAAATCTGAGATTGAACCCCAGCAACACTAAAATAGGTGTTAGCCCTAAGGCTACATGATAATTTTGATGATAACAATACACATTGATTAATTGAGATTTACTAACATGTTTATTTATGTGCAAGAGTAAGATCATTGAAATAATTTTAAAATCAAGAAGAGGCTTATTAAAATGAAGTGTTGAAGCTAAGGAGAAGACTACATGTTAAAGGCACCAAAGTTTAAGAACAAGGATTGACTCAAGGAATGTGACACATGAGCAATGTTCAATCAATTGGTCATATATATCTCTACAAATATCCAAATGACGTGATTCTTGAACCTTTGGAAAGCTTACTCAATTTATAACATTTCATATGTTCTAATGAAATTCAAATTTCAAGTGCAAGGTTGTCCAAATCATCATGAAGTTGAAAGACAAATGGAAGCAGCTGACATGAGCACCGAATACTCCATTGGACATATCTTGAGCTAGAAAAATCAAAATGACTTGATTCTTACGGCATTGGAAAGATGACTTAATGAAGAACATTTCATATGTTTGAAAAAATTCAAATTTCAAACAGAAGGCCGACATAATTGACATGCAATTCGGTGGACTGACACAGAGAAGAAAAATCAACTCACATGAGCACCGAATGGTGTTTTGGCCATATCTTAAGATAGAGATATCCAAATGTTTTGATTCTTAATGTTTTGAAAATATTATTCAAATATGCAGATCTTTTATGTTTTGAAGAAATTCAAATTTCAAACGGAAGGCTGACAGAATTATCATTCAATTTGATGGACTGACACAAGAAAGAAAAATCAAGTCACATGAGCACCGAATGGTGTTTTGGCCATATCTTGAGCTACAGATATCCAAATGACTTGATTCTTAATGCGTTGGAAAGCTTATTCAAATGTGCAAATCTTTTATGTTTTACAGATTTTCAAATTTCAAACGGAACATTGACAAAAATGGAAGACAAGATTACGGTTTTTATGGTGGGCAGAAAATTTGGAGTTGGTGTCTTCACTTGATTAAGTTCATCTCATTTGCCTATAAAAGGAGCCATTCTCCCATGCATTCAAGCAAGTGCAAGAGAAGCATTTTATCAAGCAAAAAGCAAGAGAAATATCAAGTCTAGAGAGCTTTTATATTATTTATCTACTCTTTGAAGAGAGTTATACTTTTGTTGTAAAAATTATCTTTGTTCTTCTATTGTGGTGAGAGTGAGATATTATTGTAAAGGATAATAGTTATCCTTGAGAGAACTCTTGTTGTGTGTTATCAAGAGTTGACGGAAGTTGCCTTGGTGAGGTTGTTCATCAAGAAGAACTCTTGGTGTGGTGTTATCAAGAGGTTGAAGGAAGTTGCCTTGGTGAGGTTGTTCATCAAGAAGAACTCTTGGTGTGGTGTTATCAAGAGTTGAAGGAAGTTGCCTTGGTGAGGTTGTTCATCAAGAAGAACTCTTGGTGTGGTGTTATCAAGAGTTGAAGAAAAAAGTCTTGGTGAGGTTGTTCATCAAGCAAGTTGTAAAGATTCTACAACTTAGTGGAAAGCCTAGCTTGTGGAGCTAGGAGCCCGTGGACGTAGGCAAGGTTTGCCGAACCACGTAAATTGAGTTTGCACTCTCTCTATCCCTTTCTCTTTACATTTACTTGCACTTGTGATTGTTCATTATTATTATTCTCTTGATTACATATTTGATAACTTCTAATTTCATCTTCTTCACCTTCATTCTCAAAGAAAGAGTAAACTAATTTTGATCTTTCAAGAAAAGTTTTACAAATCCGTTTTGATAAATAAAAACCCAATTCACCCCCCCTCTTGGGTTGCCATACCTGGGTCAACAAGTGGTATCATAGCAAGGTTGCTCATTTTTTTTAAATCTTAACCGATTTTGAGCTATGGCAACTTTTAATTCAACTTCATATGTTGAGGGGTTTTCTATCTCTAGACCTCCATTTTTTAATGGAAGTGATTACTCTTATTGGAAAACTAGAATGAGTATTTTCTTGAAATCTTTTGATTATGATTTGTGGTCTATTGTTTTGGAAGGACCTTTTGTTTCTACCAAAATTGAAAATGGGAATGCATGCTAAAAGAACCTAAAGAGTTTAGTGAAGATGATAAAAAGAAATTGAGTTTGAATGCTAAAGCTATGAATGTGTTGTATTGTGCTATAGATAGAAATGAGTTTAATAGAATATCTACTTGTTCTACGGCACAAGAAATATGGCACACACTTGAAGTAACTCATGAAGAAACTAGTCAAGTTAAAGAATCCAAAATTAGTATGCTAGTTCATAGTTATGAGCTTTTTAAGATGAAATCGGATGAATCAATTTCTGAAATGTTTACTATATTTACGGATATTATTAATATTTTGAAATCTCTTGGTAAATCTTATTCTAATGTTGAAATGGTGAGAAAGATTCTTAGGTGTCTACCAAAATCTTGGGAGCCAAAGATGACGGCAATTCAAGAAGCAAAGGACCTCACCAAACTACCATTAAAAGAACTTATGGGTTCTCTCATGACTCATGAAATCACCTTGAAGGAGAATGAAGAAGAAGATTACAAAGTGGCAAACATGTGATTCATGGCTTTAAGAGAAAATGAGATAAGTATTCTAAACTATGATCCTAAACTTTCATATGATGAATTACTTGAAGCATTTCAAAACTTAAATGCGCAAGTTGATAAACAAAATTCAAAAATCAATGCTTTTAAAAACAAGTCAAAAATCATGTTATCTCAATTAGAAGAGTTGTTGGAAACAAATGAAGCTTTAGAAAATGAAAATGAAATTTTAAGGCAAAAAGATTTTGAAAGTTTAGAAAATCAAATACATTTATTAAAAACTGAAAATGAGATTTTAAAACAAAAGGAATTTGATAAATTAGAGAAAGAAAATGTTATTTTGAAAAAGGAAAATAATGATTTAAGAAATATTGTTGATAGTTTTACAAAAAGCACAAAAAATTTGAATTCTATGTTGCAAAACCAAATGTGTGTTTTTGATAAAAGAGGGTTAGGATATAATACTCATAAAAATCAAAAGTATTTTAAAAACTATTTTGTTCATGCATCTTCTATGAATAATTCTAATCATTCATGTAATTATTGTGGAAGAAAAGGACACAAAATGAATTCTTGTTACATTAAGAGAAATCCTAATTTGAAACAAATATGGATTCCAAAAAGTACCATAACTAACCCCCAAGGACCCAAGAACATTTGGGTACCAAAAAGTCACTCTTTGAATGTTGATTATAGAAACAAAGGAGTGGCAAACACAAGTGGTACTTAGATAGTGGATGCTCAAGGCATATGACCGGAGATGCCTCCAAGTTCTCAAGATTAATCATGAAGAAAGGAGGATATGTGACCTTCGGTGATAATGTCAAATGAAGGGTAATCGGACATGGTGTATTGGTAACCCTTCTTTACCTATTATTGAAGATGTTTTGCTTGTTAATGTTTTGAAACATGATTTGATTAGCATTAGTCAATTATGTGATAAGGGATATTTTGTTGCTTTTGAGCCTAATAGATATGTGATTAAGGATGTTAGTAACAATAAGATATTATTTGTTGGTAATAGATGTGGTAATATTTATACAATTGATATTGATGATCATGTAGAAAATTGTTTCATTGTTAATTATGATGCTTGGCTATGGCATAGAAGATTAGGTGATGCTAGCATGGACACAATTTCAAAAATTTCTAAAAATGATTTAGTTAATAGTCTTCCAAAAATAAAATTTGAAAAGAATAAGATTTGTGATGCTTGTCAATTTGGAAAACAAGTGAGAACTTCTTTTAAACAAAAGAAATTTATTTCAACAAATAAAACTCTACAATTACTTCATTTGGATTTATTTGGACCATCAAGAAATCAAAGCCTTGGTGGAAAGTATTATGTTTTTGTTATTACAGATGATTATTCAAGATTCACTTGGGTATTATTCTTGAAAACTAAAAATGAGGCCATACAAGCTTTTTCAAAATTTGCAAAAAAAGAGTCCAAAATCAAAAAGGATATTCTATTGTGTCCATTAGGAGTGATCATGGTGGTGAAGTAGACAATGTTGTATTTGAAAATCTTTGTGATGAAAATGGTTTTGAGCATAATTTTTCCTCACCTAGAACTCCACAACAAAATGGTGTTGTTGAAAGGAAAAATAGGACTATCCAATAAATGGCTAGGACCATGTTACTTGAAAATAATTTGCTAAAATATTTTTGGGCCGAAGCCGTTAATACCGCATGCTTTATAATCAATAGAGTCTATATTAGAGCTTTAATAAAGAAAACTCCTTATGAACTTTGGAAAGGAAGAAAACCCAATATTGGATTTTTTAAAGTTTTTGGATGTAAGTGTTTTATTTTAAACACCAAGGATAACCTTAAAAATTTGATGCAAAAGTCGATGTTGGAATTTTTGTTGGCTACTCCAACCATAGTAAAGCATATAGAGTTTTTAACAAAAAGACCCTTACAATTGAAGAATCTATGCATGTTGAATTTGATGAAACTAATGTTATTTCTTCAAAGAATTTAGATGATGATATTGTTGAGGTAGAAAAGCAAATCAAGGAATCAAGGCTTGATGAACAGAGCCAAGATGAATTACAACTTCAATAAGAAAAGCTTGAGGAAGTAATTGATTCTTCCCAATAATTATCAAAGGAGTGAAGGTATGCAAAAGCTCACCCTAAAGATCTCATTATTGGTGAACCATCACAAGCTATGAAAACTAGATCTTCTTTTATGAATTTTTGTAATTATTTTGCATTTGTCTCTCAATTTGAACCAAAATCTTTTAAAGAAACCGAAAATGAGAAAAGTTGGATTTTGGCTATGCAAGAAGAATTGAACCAATTTGAGAGAAATCAAGTTTGGGAATTAGTCCCTAGAAACCCCTTAGTCAAGATATATTTGCATAATTAGAAGAGAATTAGGCATGTTGGATATGTCTTAATTTTGTTTTTATATGATATTCTTTGAATGATAGTATATGTTAAGGGGGAGAATATATTTAGGGGGAGAATATATTTAGGGGGAATAGTTAATTTGATTACATCTTTTTGATGATAACAAAAGGGGGAGAAATAGTTGAGTTAGATTGCTTATACTCATAACAAGTGTCATTCTTTTTGCTTATTATTGATTTTATTTTCATTCTTGATTTTAGATTATATTTTAAATCAATCAATGGTTTGTCATCATCAAAAAGGGGGAGATTGTTAGCCCTAAGGCTACATGATAATTTTGATGATAACAATACACATTGATTATTGAGATTTACTAATATGTTTATTTATGTGCAAGAATAAGATTCAATGAAATATTTGTAAAATCAAGAAGAGACTTATTAAAATGAAGTGTTGAAGCTAAGGAGAAGACTACATGTTAAAGGCACCAAAGTTTAAGAACAATGATTGACTCAAGGAATGTGACACATGAGTAATGTTTAATCAATTGGTCATATATATCTCTACAAATATCCAAATGACATTATTCTTGAGCCTTTGGAAAGCTTACTCAATTTATAACATTTCATATGTTTTAATGAAATTCAAATTTCAAGTGCAAGGTTGTCCAAATCATCATGCAAGTTGAAAGACAAATGGAAGCAGCTGACATGAGCATCGAATACTCTTTTGGACATATCTTGAGCTAGAAAAATCAAAATGACTTGATTCTTGCGGCATTAGAAAGATGACTTAATGAGGAACATTTCATATGTTTGAAAAAATTCAAATTTCAAACAGAAGGCCGACATAATTGACATGCAATTCGGTGGACTGACACAAAGAAGAAAAATCAACTCACATGAGCACCGAATGGTGTTTTGACCATATCTTAAGATAGAGATATCCAAATGCTTTGATTCTTAATGTTTTAGAAAGACTATTCAAATATGAAGATCTTTCATGTTTTGAAGAAATTCAAATTTCAAATGGAAGGCTGACAGAATTATCATTCAATTTGGTGGACTGACACAAGAAAGAAAAATCAAGTCACATGAGCACCGAATGGTATTTTTGCCATATCTTGAGCTACAGATATCCAAATGACTTGATTATTAATGAGTTGGAAAGCTTATTCAAATGTGCAAATCTTTTATGTTTTGCAGATTTTCAAATTTCAAACGAAACATTGACAAAAATGGAAGACAAGATTACGGTTTTTATGGTGGGCACAAAATTTGGAGTTGGCGTCTTCACTTGATTAAGTTCATCTCATTTGCCTATAAAAGGAGCCATTCTCCCATGCATTCAACAAGTGCAAGAGAAGCATTTTATCAAGTAAAAAGCAAGAGAAATATCAAGTCTAGAGAGCTTTTATATTATTTATCTACTCTTTGAAGAGAGTTATACTTTTGTTGTAAAAATTATCTTTGTTCTTGTATTGTGGTGAGAGTGAGATATAATTGTAAAGGATAATAGTTATCCTTGAAAGAACTCTTGTTGTGTGTTAGCAAGAGTTGAAGGAAGTTGCCTTGGTGAGGTTGTTCATCAAGAAGAACTCTTGGTGTGGTGTTATCAAGGGTTGAAGGAAGTTGCCTTGGTGAGGTTGTTCATCAAGAAGAAATCTTGGTGTGGTGTTATCAAGGGTTGAAGAAAGTTGCCTTGGTGAGGTTATTCATCAAGAAGAACTCTTGGTGTGGTGTTATCAAGAGTTGGAAGAAAAAGTCTTGGTGAGGTTGCTCATCAAGTAAGTTGTAAAGATTTCTACAACTTAGTAGAAAGCTTAGCTCGTGGAGCTAGGAGCCCGTGGACGTAGGCAAGGTTTGCCGAACCACGTAAATTGAGTTTGCACTCTCTCTTTCCCTTTCCTCTTTACATTTACTTGCACTTGTGATTGTTCATTATTATTATTCTCTTGATTACATATTTGATAACTTCTAATTTCATCTTCTTCACCTTCATTCTCAAAGAAAGAGTAAACTAATTTTGATCTTTCAAGAAAAGTTTTACAAATCCGTTTTGATAAATAAAAACCCAATTCACCTCCCCTCTTGGGTTGCCATACCTGGGTCAACAATAGGGACTTCTTAAATCTGAGAGGGAGATTGAAAAGGGAAATATGAAAAAAAGGGAAAAGCAGAAAGATTATGAGAGAGAGGGAGAGAGAAAGAGAACACGAATCTGAGAGGGAAAGGGCTTGAGAGAGGGAAGAAAAAATTTTGAGTGAAAAATGGTAAAGTGCTTGAAAGAGGGAAAGAGAAGAAAGGGTTTGAGATATTTTGTGTTTTTTATTTTTAATTTTTAACATATGTGTCACTTGAAAATACATTGACACGAAAATTTGCACATACTCCCAGAAGAATGACACATGAATTTACCTTCGTTTGACTGGGCCATACACGTCATTTTTCTAGAAACCTACATAAACAAAGTGACATAGAAGACCAATTTTCTTGTAGTGCAAAGCTAAGATGCCCTAATGGGTCATAATGCACCTCTATTTATAAATATATTTAGGGGCAAACTGATCAAATTACAAAAGGACAATTGTAAAATATCTTATTGACAATTTTGATCATCATGTGCACCGACTTTGACCACCACTTATGGAAATAAATTTTTTATAATTTTGATCATATGTCTTAATGAAAGTTGTAGATATTTCTCTTAGCTTTGTAGAACATCTTGATTCATATGATTTGGATATGCATATCAAGAGATATGGTCAAAATACGGAGGCATGGTCAGGCTAGGCTGAAACTGTAGATGGGTTTACTTCAACCCCATTTTTGGTCCATTAAGGGCCTGAATTTCATGATGCTTGTGAAATAGAATCTTGTAGATAATTTAATTATCTTTCCAAAAAATAAAGATTTGTACCATTCTGATCTATAAATAGAAAGTTATGCCTATTTTATCAAACTTGCAATAAAAACTGAAATTAAGATGAAGCTAATTCAAAAGATGCAAAGACTACAAATATGTTTAAGTTAAGGAATTCTATGACACTATTACTACAAAATAATGGATTAAGCTCTAATTGATCATACACGTTTAAGTGTTCATCAACAACATATCTAGATAGGGTCTACTTGCTTTTATATGTCGGTGATATGCTCATAGCCAATAAAGCAATCTCAAAAGTTCAAGACTTGAAGAAGTTGCTGTAGACTGAGTTTGATATGAAAGACTTAGGGAAGGCTAAGAGGATATTGAGGATGGACATTCATAGAGATAGAGGCAAGAGGCAAAGGTATACTCGTCTTGTCTCAAAAAAACTATCTTGAAAAAGTCTTGCATTGGTTTAACATAGGTGACGCAAAGGTTGTTAGTGTACCATTGGCAGCGCATTTTAAACTCTCATCTGAGGAGTGTCCCAAGACTGATGAAGAGGAACTTCAAATAGATAGGATTTCATATGCAAATGCAATAAAGAGTGTCTTGTACTTGATGGTATGCACTCTTCCAAATATTGTACAGGCTGTATCAATTGTCAGCAGGTTTATGACAAATCTCGGTAAGGTTCATTGGGAAATAGCAAAATGATCAATCGGTAGAGGATTGATGTTTGGCAAAGCAGAAGAAGAAGAAACAACTCTAAAAGGCTTTGTTGATACAGATTATATAGGGGATCTTGATAAGAGGAGGTCTCAAATGGGCTATGTGTTCACATTTGGTGGAGGATGTGTTTGTTGGAAAGCTCAATTACAGTCCGTTATTACTTTATCAACTACAAAGTCTAAATATATAGCTATTATTGAAGCTATAAAGGAAGCTTTGTGGTTACTGGGTTTGATAGTTGAACTTGGGGTGTCATAAAAGTCCATGACTGTGTTTTGTTATAGTCAAAGTGCCTTACATCTGACGAAGAATCAAATGTATCATGAACATACTAACCACATTGATGTGAGGTTACATTTTGTTCGTGATGTCGTAGCGAAAAGGCCTATAAAAGTGAAAAAGACTCGTACGAAAGATAATCCAACGAATATGGCTACAAAGGTAGTACCATTGAGTAAGTTCTTGTATTGTCTGGATCTATTAAAGGTCCAAGATGATGTTCCTTGATAAGTTCTACACAAGGTGATTTGCACCGCTACAGAACCATGAAGTAAAGACACTTCATGTTCAAGTAGAAACCTTGCACTCCCGTGCAAGGTACATCATGCCGCGGTGCCAGTGGTAGTTACTGTACACGACCAGGATACTATTTAAAGGCTTATGTTTCTATTTAAAATAGCACTTCTGAATATTCTCTTCTAGAATTTCTAGGAAATGTGAGGGCTAAGAAAAGAGTGTTATTCTTAGTGAGAGAGAGTATGGTAAAGCCTTGTATTCCATTATTCTTCATAATGAAATTCTTCTGTAGCCTTCCCTGTGGATATGAGTTCTCTTTCAACCAAATCACCTAAATCTTGGTATTGTCTCATGTTTATTATTGCTTGTTTTTTTGTTGGTCCTTGATTGTAATCTTTATTGTGCTTTGTTATTGCTTGATTCTCGGGTGGAATTGATTGGCAAGATCCTTGGTTTCACAACACTCAATCTGTGTCATTTCTTAATTTTTACCATTTTTTAAGCATTAGTTAGCCAACAACTAAATTATTTACCATATATAAAGATTTAAAACTATCTCGATAATGATAAATTATCGGATTATTAAATTTTTTCTTTTACTATTTATTAAAATCATTTCTCTCAGAATACATAGAGAGAGATAGCATGACAACTCATATACTATCATAGGATTATTATGGTAATAAATTCAATTATTTTTAAATTTAATATCATTATCCCATTAAATTGAGAACCAGGATCCTCAACCAACAGTCTTGTCTTGACTTTTGTCTTCAGGGCCTTCATGGCTAATCAAGTCAAAATCTAATCTGGACTCTATCATCCCATTAAAGAAAATGGCAAATATAGATATTCTGATTCTTTACAAGAAAGCAAAAGTTGTGGGTGATGGCAACCGTGATAATCTATCTATCAACTTGTCTGTGTTTGATACTCTTCTCAGTTATGATCAAGTTCATTCACAAATTCTGGTGGACTCTAATTCGCATTCAATCTCGGATGAAGGCACAAGGTAACAGCGGTCCTTCTTACAAATTCATTCACAGAAGGACACATCCAAAAAAAGATTATCTCCCAAGTATAGGAGTGTCGAAGTAATAAAGCTGGTAAGACCGGAGTCAATCCACGAGGAAGAGGAATTAGCAGTACAAACTATAGAACGAGAGAATAAAATATGAATAATATAAATAAATGACAAGAAAATGTTAACAAATATAAGTAAAGATGATAGGCGGTACTACCGACCATTCAAATGTAAAATAAAAACAAAAGGTGATAAAACCATCTATGAAAATAGAAGGTAAAACCTACTATTGCAAATAAAAGAACAAGTTTATAAACAATAAATGAGAATAATTAAAATACAAGTAAGAGGAATTAACATAATAATAATAAAAACTAATGTTAGGGGATCCACCTTTGATATATCAAATAAGGATTAAAAACCCAATTATAACTCAATCGGAATCTACATATCAAGAAGGTTCCAATCGGAAGATATTGTTGACCTAGGTATGGCAACCCAAGAGGGGGGTGAATTGGGTTTTTATTTATCAAAACAGATTTAGAAAACTTTTCTTGAAGGATCAAAATTAGTTCACTCTTTCTTTGAGAATAAAGGTGAAGAAGATGAAATTAGAATTTATCAAAGATGCAATCAAAAGAATAATAATGATGGACAATCACAAGTGCAAGTAAATGTAAAGAGGATAGGGATAGAGAGAGTGCAAACTCAATTTACGTGGTTCGGCAAACCTTGCCTACGTCCACGGGTTCCTAGCTTCACGAGCTAAGCTTTCCACTAAGTTGTAAAAATCTTTATAACTTGCTTGATGAACGACCTCACCAAGACTTTTTCCTTCAACCCTTGATAGCACCACACCAAGAGTTCTTCTTGATGAACAACCTCACCAAGGCAACTTCCTTCAACCCTTGATAACACCACACCAAGAGTTCTTCTTGATGAACAACCTCACCAAGACAACTTTCTTTAACTCTTGATAACACCACACCAAGAGTTCTTCTTGATGAACAAACTCATCAAGCAAAGAGTTCTCTCAAGGATAACTTTTATCCTTTACAAGAAGATCTCACTCTCACCACAATACAAGAACAAAGTAAATTTTTACAACAAAAGTACAACTCTCTTCAAAGAGTAGATAAAGAATATAAAAGCTCTCTAGACTTGATATTTCTCTTGTTTTTTTTTTGCTTGATAAAATGCTTCTCTTGCACTTGTTGAATGCATGGGAGAATGGCTCCTTTTATAGGCAAATGAGATGAACTTAATCAAGTGAAGACACCATCTCCAAATTTTTTGCCCACCATAAAAACCGTAATCTTGTCTGCCATTTTTGTCAATGTTCCGTTTGAAATTTGAAAATCTTCAAAACATAAAAGATCTGTACATTTGAATAATCTTTCCAACGCATCAAGAATCAAGTCATTTTGATATCTGTAGCTCAAGATATGACCAAAACACCATTCGGTGCTCATGTGACTTGATTTTTCTTCCTTATGTCAGTCCACCAACTTTGATGTGTATTATGTCAGCCTTCCATTTGAAATTTGAACTTATTCAAAGAATATGAAATCTTCTCCATTGAATCATATTTCCAATGCTATAAGAATCAAGTCATTTGGATATCTCTAACTGAAGATATGGACAAAAAATCATTCGGTGCTCAAATGAGTTGATTTTTCTTCTCTGTGTCAGTCCACCGAATTGCATGTCAATTATGTCGGCCTTCCGTTTGAAATCTGAATTTATTCAAAACATATGAAATGTGTTTCGTTAAGTCCTCTTTTCAATTCCATAAGAATCAAGTTATTTTGATTTTTCTATCTCAAGATATGTCCAAAAGAGTATTCAGTGCTCATGTCAGCTGCTTCTATTTGTCTTTCAACTTGCTTGATGATTTGGACAACCTTACACTCGAAATTTGAATTTCTTTAAAACATATGAAATGTTAGAAATTGAGTAAGCTTTCCAAAAGCTCAAGAATCATGTCATTTGGACATCTATAGAGATATATGATGAACACTTAAATATGCATGTTTAATAAGAGTTTAGTTCATCATATTGCATTAATAGTGTCATTAAATTCCTCAACTTAAGCATATTTGTAGCATTTGCATCTTTGGAATTAATTTCTCTTAATTTTGGTTTTGTTACAGGTTTGGTAAAATAGGCATAACTCTCTATTTATAGATCAGAATGATACAATTCTTAATGTTTTGGAAAGCTGATTTAATTGTCTACAAGATTGCATTTCACAAGAATCATCAAATTCGGGCTCCTAGTGGACCAAAATTGGGCTTGAAGTGAACCCATCTACAGTCTCGGCCCAGTCTGACCAGGCCTCAGTATTTGACCGTATCTCTCAAAATACATATCCAAATTGTGCAAATCAATATGTTCTAGAAAGCTGAGAGAAATATCTACAACTTTCATGCAGACATGTGATTAAAAGTCTCAACATTTCAATGTCAAAATGGATGGTCAAAGTCGGTGCCTAATGATCCCAATTGTCAAAGATATTTACAACTAATATTTGACAATTATGCCCTTGTAATTTGACAAGTTTGCCCCTGGATGTATCTACAAATAGAGGTGCCTTGTGACCCATTAGGGCATCTTGGCCTTGGCTGGAACATTTTGGCTTTGGCTAGGATCTTGTATTGTGTTTTGTGTGTTTATGTTATTTATGATTTTCCTTTTTCTTACATTTTATTTTCTTTCTATTATAATGTTCTTCTAATTTCTATTTTGCTAAGGTGAATGGGTGAAACCCTTGATATGAGAATAAGGATTCTCTAACCCTTAATATGTGCTAAATAATCTTAATCTTATAATGTTTATTCAATATGATTTATATTTAATTTCTTAATCAATCTTGACAACACTCGTAAAGTGGAGGTCTTGATCCATTGTCGACAATCCTTGGCACATCAAATGCTTGGATCCTTTCTAGATGATGTATGGTTCTTCCTTACCGACACAAATCTAGTTAGGAAACTTGATTTGTTGTAGACATATGATGATTGGCACATTGGATGCTTGAACCCATTTACAAGAAGTGGTATAAATGTTGGTAATGAAACAAATATAATTCATATAACTGAAAATGGGCTAATTATCCTTTTGAAATATCAATGGCGGATCCCTCTACCTTAGCTCTCATTTTTATTGTGTTATTTTCTCTTGTGTTTTAGTTATTCTCATTTATTAACTTGTTCTTTACTTATACTTGTTGATATTATCTTGTCATCTCTTCGAATTATCTATATCACATTTGCTTAGCTTATAATTTGTAGCGCTAAAATCTCCTTCCTTGTGGATCGACCCCGGTCTCACCGGGTTTTATTACTTCGACACTCCTATACTTGGGAGGCAATCCTATTTTCGGATGTGTCAAGTTTTTGGCGCCGTTGCCGAGGAAGGTAAAATTTGGCTTACAAAATTGTAAGTATTTTCTTTTCCCATTTCTATTTTTATTTTTCTTGCATACGTTCATTTCTTCTCTCCCCATTTCTATTTTTTATTTTTTCTTGCATGTGCTCATCTTTTCTTTCTCTTTGCATTAGTTGGTAGAATTTTTTGTAGCCACTCATCTTCTTTGGAAAACATTCTCATACCCAACCAAGGACATTAATGGATTACATAAGAACTCATGCACAATCATGCATAGTCTTCCCTCATGATGCAAAATATTTCAACCATGAATCGGATTTCATTCAATTCTTACCCCACTTTCATGGCCTAGATGTTGAAAAACCATTTTTGCATTTGAGAGAATTTAAAGATTTTTGCAATAACTATTGCGACCTAAATTGTAACATAAACATCTTTAGATTAAAGCTTTTTCCTTTTTCTTTAAAAGATAAAGCTAAAACATGGCTACAAAATCTTAGGTCAGGATCCATTAGTTCATGGGATGAAATGCAACAACAATTTTTGAGAAAATTCTTTCCTCCCTATAGAACAAATTCTCTCAAAGGGCAAATCATCAATTTCACTCAAAAACAGGGAGAGACCTTTTACCAATGTTGGGATAGGTATAAAGCATTGCTTAATACTTGTCCTCACCATGGTTTGAAAACATGGAGACTAGTTTTAATTTTCTATGAAGGTCTTACACATCAAGCTAGGCAAATGGTAGAATTAATGTGTAATGGACAATTTGAAAATAAAGACCCTGATGAAGCCATGGATTTCCTAGACTTACTAGCGAAAAATGCCCAAAATTGGAACAATGTTGGCACCTATGAGGTACCAAGAACGTCTAGTAGAGGCATATATAACTTTAGGGAGAATCATGATCTACATGTTAAATTTACATCCCTAGCTAGGAAAGTCGAGGACTTAGAAATGTGGTCTATGCAAGAAATTGTCTGTCAAACTTGTAATTCTAGTGATCATCCTACGGATGATTGCCCAATTGTGTCTACCTTTAGGAAAAGTCTCCATGACCAAACCAATGTTTTAAACACTTTCCAAAGGTCAAATCCTAATCCTTACTCACAAAAGTTTGGATGGAAAAATCACTTGAATTTTGATTGGAGGAATGATAATAATGCACAATCTTACCAACCTTCCTTTCAATCATGCCAAAATTTTCAAAAAACTCATGATCATGCATCTTATAAGGATCTTGAAGAAACATGGAATTCATTCATTGCAAAGCAAGAGGCTTTTAATAGTCAAGTTGCTCAAACTATGACAAACTTGAATGATGCTCTTGAAAAACTTGCATTTGCATTTAGTACTCATGAGAAAGGTGTGTTTCCATCTCAACTTGAGCCAAACCTCATCAATCCACATGTAAGTAATCCAAGTAGCCAACATCTAGATGCAGATTCGGTAAGTGCTCTTCATGATGGTAAGGTTGATCAAGAACATATTCCTAACCCTTATGAGAAAGATGATGAATCAATCCTAAAGGGTAAGGAAGAGGTTAATCAACTTACACCTAACAAAGAAAAGACCGAATCCTCACTTATGCATCATGCAAAGGATTTTAACCAAAATTTTGATATTAATGAATTTTTCGAGCATGATGAAAATGAGGAAGCTAATAGGACAACAACTAACGTGGAAGACTATATCCAAAATGAGAATTTTTCAACTCCTTCGGAAATCGGGTTACCTAGTTCCTTTGAACCAAGTATGCAACTAATGCCCATAGCTTCTAAAGAATTTTCATTGCTTGATTTTGTACAGGTGAAGGAGATTAAGAGTTGGGAGCCATGGTTCGAAAAAAGGGAGGAACAAACATCCACACTCAATAATGCATGCTTTGAGGACAAACAAACTCAGATAGTGGTAATCTCTTTCATTCTCACAAATAAAGGAAAAAGAAAGGTACCACCTCAATGGCATTTTTTTGACCATGGTAAATCACTTTCGAAGAGATCCTCTTTTTGCATTTCTTTATAATGATTGATCAAATTTTATCCATCTATGCCATATTTTCATTTTTATTTTTATTCTTGATTTTTGCTATAATTTCTAGTTTGTTTTTATTTTATTTTGTGTGCATTTATTTTAGTTATGTGTTTTTATTTTATTTTCCGGTCAAGTGGCAGATACGGTACTCCGTGGCTTTTAAAGTCGGTTTTTCAGTTCCCTAAAAACTGTTGCTCACCTTGCATTCATTTTCTTTTCTTTTCTCTCATTTTCTTCATAGTCTTGGGAATCTGACTCAAAACGATCCTGTTTGCCAGTTTATAAGAAAACTGGATAGGAAGCATATCCCCAACTCATAGAAGGTGTTTAAGCCGTTTCTGGACGTAAAACCAGAGGAAGATGTGAGCCACAGTCACAACTACCTGTACACATGCATTTGTGCCATCAATTTTAAATTTCTTGTCTTTTATTTTATTCGTAGCATTTTATTTTATGAGTCTTTCAGGTCATCTCTCTTGAATAACAGAAGCTTCAGGTAATGTCTCCTATGGTTTATCTCTCTACATTAAACATTGAGGACAATGTTTCATTTGGTTGGGGGGGAAGGATAGTAGACATAAGTGTGTCTTGAATTTTCTTTTTCTTAAAAAAAAAAAAAAGCGAGTTAGTAATTAGATTCAGAGTGTGGTGTAAGGAGTTCAACTTCTCTTGAGACGCATTATGGGTCAGGAATGGGAGAGTAGGGAGGACCAGTTTGAACTCTTGAAACCCATTCTAACCAATTTGTCATTTTATTTTTGCATTTTTGAAGACTTATTTGATATTATTTAGTCTTGATTTTTGAATTTTATAACAAGCAGGTCTTATTCATTTCACTTTGAATTATTCAAATCTATGAACTCCCACAACCTTATCATTTAATAAATTGTGTGCTTATGTGCTCATTAAGCAAGTATCTATGAATCTTTCTTCACACACACACATACCTTGATGTATGATTGTGGGTGGCGAAATGAAATATTGCAATATTTGAGTTCTTTTGTTTAGGATAACAACAAAAGGAAGGGGAAATTTAAAAAAAATGAAAAAATGAAAAATGAAAGCAAAAAAAAAAAAAGAGAAAGCAACGGTGGATAAGTTTGGTCTTGTAGCCTCCTTAATTCGAGCAATTAAGCCCGAGGGGTGCCTCAACACCTAATACCCTAAGACCAACTGGTTTCGGAGCTATTGGCCCAAAGCTCGCTACATGGATTAAGGAGAAAGCTTAATGGGATTGAACATTGCACTATCCACAAGTTTCTAAGCAAAATAAAGCATCGGCAACCCGAGTCGTTAAGCTCGTAGGGGTGTCTTAACACCTAATGCCCTAAGGCCAACTGGTCTGGGAGTCATTAGCCTAAGGCTCGCTACATGGGTTAAAGATGCATTCTTTTAAAAAAAAAAAAAAGAAGAAGAAAAAAATGTATAAAATGAATGAATACCCCCTACCTAAGGTTGTTAGCCTTAACAAATACTAGAACCGATATGGCTTATTTCTAATAAGCCCCATAGTCATGTGTCAACTGAGCACAAAAGAAGGTTTGTGGATATCTTGACTGAATGGTACATGAGTCATTTAAAAAAAAAAATCAGATGAGAGTTTGTTTATTTGGATAAAATCAAGGAGAGTGCAATAATGACCACCTTGGATGTAAAATTCTATAAATCACTCTAAATAATAACGCTTTAATTGCTAGGGACTAGCAATAAGCTAGTTGGGGGGTGTGATGAACACTTAAATATGCATGTTTAATAAGAGTTTAGTTCATCATATTGCATTAATAGTGTCATTAAATTCCTTAACTTAAGCATATTTGTAGCATTTGCATCTTTGGAATTAATTCCTCTTAATTTTGGTTTTGTTATAGGTTCGGTAAAATGGGCATAACTCTCTATTTATAGATCAGAATGGTGCAATTCTTAATGTTTTGGAAAGCTGATTCAATTGTCTACAAGATTGCATTTCACAAGCATAATCAAATTCGGGCTCTTAGTAGACCAAAATTGGGCTTGAAGTGAACCCATCTACAGTCTCGGCCCAGTCTGACCAGGCCTCAGTATTTGGACCGTATCTCTCAAAATACGTATCCAAATTGTGCAAATCAATATGTTCTAGAAAGCTGAGAGAAATATCTACAACTTTCATGAAGACATGTGATTAAAATTCACAACATTTTGATGTCAAAATGGATGGTCAAAGTCTGTGCCTAATGATCCTAATTGTCAAAGATATTTACAACTAATATTTGACAATTATGCCCTTGTAATTTGACAAGTTTGCCCCTGGATGTATCTATAAATAGAGGTGCCTTGTGACCCATTAGGGCATCTTGGCCTTGACTGGAACATTTTGGCTTTGGCTAGGATCTTGTTTGTGTTTTGTGTGTTTATGTTATTAATGAATTTCCTTTTTCTTACATTTTATTTTCTTTCTATTATAATGTTCTTCTAATTTCTCTTTTGCTAAGGTGAAAGGGTGAAACCCTTGATATGAGAATAAGGATTCTCTAACCCTTAATATGTGCTTAATAATCTTAATCTTATAATGTTTATTCAATATGATTTATATTTAATTTCTTAATCAATCTTGACACCACTCGTAAAGTGGAGGTCTTGATCCATTGTTGACAATCCTTGGCACATCAAATGCTTGAATCCTTTCTAGATGATGTATGGTTCTTCCTTACCGACACGAATCTAGTTAGGAACCTTGATTTGTTGTAGACATATGGTGATTGGCACATTGGATGCTTGAACCCATTTACAAGAAGTGGTATAAATATTGGTAATGAAACAAATATAATTCATATAACTAAAATGGGTTAATTATCCTTATTTGAAATATCAAGGGCGGATCCCCTAACCTTAGCCTTCATTGTTATTGTGTTAATTCCTCTTGTATTTTAATTATTCTATTGTTTATGAACTTTTTATTTTATTTACTATGGTAGGTTCTACCACCTTATGAAATTGTTCTTTAATTTACTATGGTTGGTTATACCACCTATTTCCATGGATGGTTTTACCTCCTCTTGCTTTTTGTTTTATATTTGAATGGTCGGTAATACCGCCTACCATCTTACATATTTATTGATATTATTTTGTCATCTCCTTGAATCATCCATATCACATTTGTTTAGCTTATAATTTGTAACGCTTAAATCCCCTTCCTCGTGGATCGACCCCGGTCTCACCGGGTTTATTACTTCGACACTCCTATACTTGGGAGGCAATCCTATTTCGGATGTGTCAGTATGTCCTGCAAAGTGTGAGGAGTAGGGTTTATTCAGGAGAGGGGTGAAGATGAAAAAGGAAATTTCCAAAGAAAATTTCTGGAAAATAAACTCAAGAGGGCCAGGCGGCCATCTTTGGACAGCTGGACTGTCATCTGACAGACGGTTGACCATTGGTCAATAGCCAGGTGACTGTCTTGGATAGCCGGGCAGCTATCTCATGGCCGGTCGATCAATTTCCATTCAACCCTTTCCTTTTTTGTCTTCTTTCACTGTAGCCCCTTCAAACTTTGCTCCTTCGATCATGCATAACTTCTCGATTTCAAGTCTGATTTATGATCCATAAATTTATACAAAAGCTAGACATCGGTAGCTTCGCAACGATATATGACTCATCATCAGATTACTCTTAGATTAATTTTTGTGATTTTTCAAATTCACGTGTTAGTTTTCAAAGCTCTTCGCTAACTCTTTCTCACCCTTCTCTTATTGGCCTTAAAGGGCATTTTGATCATTCTTTTTGCTCGACATTCATCTTCATTTTATCATCGAGCCTCAAAAATTTAGTGTCTAAAGCTTACCCCCTACTTTGGAGAGGTTTGTGAGACACAAAAGTCGACAAAGTACTCTTGCTTCATCTTTCTTTCTTTTGTCTCGACATCCTTAGCTTTGTCCTCCTTCTTTTGGACTTTCTCTTCATCTCTCTCTCTTGTTCTATTCCCACAAAAAGGTACACCCATTCAAGCATTATTGTGCCCTTCTAGGGGTAGATGTACTCGTTTAAGGGCTAATGTGTCCATCTAAGAGCAGATGTGCCCGTTTAAGGGCTGATATGCCCATCCAAGGTCGGATGTGCCCGTTCAAGGGTTGATGTGCCTATTGGAGGGTAGATGTGCCTATTCGAGGTGGGTGTGCCCATCCAAGGGCGAACATGCCTATCTAAGGTGAGTGTGCCCATCGAAGGATGGATGTGCCCATTCAAGGGTTGAGATGCCCTTCCAAGGGTGATATGTGCCTATCTAAGGCAAATGTGCCCGTTTAAGGGCTAGAAAGCATCCTTACGATGCTTACAATAAAACATTCTTTAGTGCACCTACTTCTTAGGGTTTTTAACACTCTTCAGTTCACTTACTTCTTAGTGTTTGGTAACACTCTTTAGTGCGCCTAATCTAAGGGCTTCAAACACTTTTAAGTGCACCTACTTCTTAGGGTTTTCAACACTCTTTAGTGTGCCTCTTCTTAGGGCTTGTGCCTATTCTAGGGGCTTGAAAGCACTCTTAAGTGCACCTACTTCTTAGGGTTTTCTTCTAATGCATGCCTTCTATCATGCATTGTTTCGTGGTCTTTAAACCTTCTTAATCTTTGAGCCTTCGGTTGACTATTATTCATTCATATTTGATCTCTTCAGATTTTGCATTCGTTAGGTTTAATGCCCCTCATCTGAGTATTCTTCATGCTTCCTTAGTCTATTTTAGATTTCGTACTCAATGGGTTTCATGCCCAAGCTTCTGTTCTTGATTCCTTTCAATCCGTTGGGGAAAATATTTTGATTTATCATGTTCTAACATTCTTCATTCTCGACTTCTCTTGCATTCACCATTCTTTTCATTGGGGAGCTTTGGATTCTTGGACTTATTGTGGATTCTTCCATTTGTCTTTGCAAGTTCCTGCAAAATTCAAAAATTTCTTGATGATGTAAAATCAATGCAAATTTTTTACCTCGTTTGGTGTGTTCTTCAACAAATTGCTTTCTAGTATCTAGAGGAACTCTTCTATGTAATTCTGATCGAAGATTCTATTGATTAAGGTCGGTCTTCTTTCCTTGTGAGTTGCTAAATCATTGCCATGATCGAGCATTGGTCACTGATTTCATCAGAAATGTCTTATGGTCGATGAGGAATTTCTTTTTTTTTTTCTCTTTTTTCTTCTTTCTTTCTCTCTCTTCTCTTTTCTCTCTCTTTTCTTTTTTTCTTCTCTTTTCTCCTTCTTTTCTTTTTTCTCCCTCTTTTTTTCTTTTTTCTTTCTTTCTTCTTTTCTTTTCTCTCTTTTTCGTTTGGCCCTTTATTTGGGGGATGGTCGGTCGGCTATCTGATAGCTGCCTGACTATCTGACCATTGCCCAGTGGTTGGTCAACAGCCATCAGCTGTCTGACTACTAGTCAGAGGTTGAGGGCTTCTATAAAGCTCGCTCATCCTCTCGCACCCTCATTCACACATAACTTCTTCATTTCTGGCACCTTCATTCGCGCATAACTTCTTCGTTTTGTATCCGATTCACTCCCGGTTTCTTCCTACGTGTTCGTCTCAACTTTTTGTTTCTAATGGCAGGCCATCCAGTCCACCTTGACTTGAACGAGATTGATCTAGTCTGAAAATCGACATTAAGGGGTCTTCTAAGAGACCAGGAGGTGTCGGTTTTCTACGACGTGGCTTCTCATATAATCAATTTGGTACACAATTTCTTTGTTCTTTACTTTTTCTATTTTCCTCGAATGTGTTTAGGCTTGCATTCACTTAGAAACTTCAATTTCTTGCTCTAGGATTATCATGAGAACCGGATGTGTGGGGCATTTTCTGGAGCCCATAGTTGGTTCTTAGAGATAAAGAATGATGCAGTTAGGAGGAAGATCATCGATATCGAATTCTATGAGTTTATGACTTGTCTTTCGCATGCTAAGTGGTACACTGATCATCGGGCATTAGCCGCTTTGTGTGAGAGATGGATGGATACAACCCACACATTCCATCTTTCGTTTGGTGAGATGAAAATTACGCCCTTGGACATTGTTGCCTTGATCGATCTTCCAAGCAGTAGTGAACCGATTCCTATTAACACCTGAATTACGGATTTGACGGATCAACATACATTGATCAAGGATCTTCTCAAGTGTGAGGTGAAGGTCAAGAGCAATGTTTCCATTCGATATGCTCCCCTACATGAATATTGAAAATGGAGGTCTAATCTGACTCCAGTTGATGTGGATCAGTATGCTTGCAGCTTCATCGTCTATCTACTAGGTACGACATTTTCGCCAATGCGTCGAACACTACTACTTTGACTTTACTTCCTCCCCTCCAAGATCCAGGTTGCCGCTTTCTATTTTGATATTAACAACGATGGTGATGAGTGAGGACTGTCACCACTAGCTTTCATCAGGATTTTTCTTTGTTAATTTTACTTCCATGTATGAACTTTCATGGTGTACAATCAAATAAATTTCAAAGATTTAGTGAAACTTCTTTATTTTGAATTTATTCAAATTTGTTTCTACATCATCATTCATTCAATTTTGAATAAAACTACAAAATCTGGAAATCATGTGCTCGAAATCATCTGTTGATACGCATCAGATCGTCGAGTAGCTATTTGACAATCAGGCGACTATCTGACAGTCGACTGGCTATCATGCAACAACCGACTGGTAGTCAGATGGTTGACCGGCGATTCTCTGACCATTATTCCCTTTTTCTATCTTGATTTGTGCACTATTTAAGTGTTGTTTCTTCCTGCTACTTCTCTGCACCTTTTCTCTCATTTATCATGATTTCTCCTTTACATTAACATCCTTTTGTGTCATTCAATATGTTTGGAGCTTCCCTCTAGATCCTCCAGCCTGTTCTAAGACCTTTGAGGGATGAGGACTAAAAATGACTCGAGTCTGTCAGCCTCTATCATCTGAAGTTCATTCGTAACATCAAGCTTGACATCCCTTTTCCGAGGGACTGTATAACCTTTTGCGATTCTCATGATCACGTCTTCCGCTTTATAGGTAGGAGCTTTGCCTTCTATATGAGGAACTCTCAACCATACTCAGTCATCGCTCATCCAGTTCTGAGAGCCTTATTCTTCCCACTATCCAGACACCATCAGCAATTGATTTTGCCCACTTCTTCGACTTTCTGATTTCCACCATGGACATTCACACCAGGGGTGGTAGCATGACATTATCCTCCATTATGCCTTTGCTCAGGATGATGTACAAGGCTTTGTTTGGTTGGCTTCACTTCTTCCAATTCTGCCTTCTTGCATAATTTCTACTAGTCTCGTCAGACAATTTCGGAGATTCGCATCTTGTGACCATCGTTCCTTAGATGGGATCTGGTTTCACAGTAGTTCCTTTGATTTTGGTTGAGACATTGATTTGGGTGGCTCGTGTCAAGATAGATCCGAGTCAAAGATTCGGTGGTAGTCTCCTATTTCTTCAGGTTTTTCTTACATGTTTCATCATTTTTTTTTATGCTCTAACTTTTGCCTAAGCAGACATTTTTTGGGTTTTCGATTGAGCGAGCTTACCCTAACTTTTGCCTGAGCCACCCTTTTTGGATTTTTGACTTAGTGAGCTTCCCTAAAGTTTTGTTTGAGTCACCTTTTTTGAGTTTTCAACTCAGTGGTCTCTTCTTTTTTTTTGATGCCCTAATTTTTGCCTAAACTGCATTTTTTTTGGGTTTTCAACTTAGCGGGTTTGCCTTAATTTTTCCCTAAGTTGCCCTTTTTTGGTTTTCAGCTTAGCAGGCTTTTTTTCCCTTACTTATCTTTCTTTGTTTCTTTTTCTCAGATTTGGTTACAAGAGCGATTGTCTGCTCTAGCGCCGCCTGAAGGGGATATTTCTCGTTACAGCCCCCGGCTTCATACAAGAAGGAGACTTGAGACACGTTCTTCTTGGATTGACTGGCTTCAAGTCATTTCTGATGCTCAAATTCCCTGGCATTGTCCATGGTAGAGGCTAGAGCATGTGACTATAAGGACATATATCGCATGTGTGCCTCTAGCGGGTTTCACCCATAGTTCATTCTATAATCTTGCCAGGTTGCATTGACAGTATGATCAAAAGCAAAGAATTGTAGATTCACCGAGTGCTTTCGGTCCTGGGAGACTATTTGCTCATTACTTAGAGCGAGTGAGAGACTCTTAGGCATATCACTCCATTGAGAGGAACCTATTCCATGATCCTGATTTTGAGATTGATGATCGATACAAAGATTGGGTGACCTTTCAGGCTTCCATTCCTGATCTTGTTATTTGAGCCAGACAGTGTTGTGAGCGATACAGTGAGCCTATTTGTAGTCTATCGAAGAGACAGAGGCGACATTTAGTTCCTTGATTAGATATTTGATGTTTCCTTTCTATTGTTACACAAAATAATAAGTCATTTCAAAAGGCATATCTGTTCCAAAAAGTTTCATTTCATTAATATAAGTATAATCTTTGTTCTACGAACAATATGTGCACAATGATACAACTCGTGTCATTAATTAGCCATTTCATGTTTTCTGATTAATTATTTTTCCTCTCATACTCTTTTTTTTATATGTAATATTTCTTCAGCCTCTACATGTTGATGGGCTTAGTGAAATCATTTCCTTCCATATCTAATAAAATGACGGCTTCGTCGGACATGACCTTCATCACAACAGATGGACCCTCCTAGCTGGGTTTAAAATTCCCTCTTGGATCAAACACAACTGGTCCCACTTGCTTGAGGACCAACTTTCTTTTTTTCAACTTCCTTGCCCTTATTCTTTTGTTAAAGGCTCGAGCAACCCGTTTCTGGAATAGCTGTATGTGATACCTGGCCTTCATCCTTTTCTCATCAATCAAGGCCAATTGTTCATATCTATTACGAATCCACTCCTCTTCAGGAACTTATACTTCAATCAGAGCTCTTGCTAATTTCATTTCTATCTCAATTGGTAGGACCGCTTCTAAACCATATACGAACGAGAATGGCATCATGTTGGTCGAACTTCTGGGTGTCATTCTATAACCCCGTAACATAGACAACAACTTCTCTACCCAATCTTTATATGTTTGTGCCATATTGGCCAACATCTACTTGATGTTTTTATTAGCTGCTTCTACCGCCCCATTAGCTTGTGGCCGGTATGCAGACGACTTGTGGTGTTCAATTTCGTACTTCTCAAATAAAGCATTAATTTTTGCCTAAAAACGAACTCTATTGTCAGTTACTACATGGTGTGGTACCCCAAATCTGCATATTATGTTTTTCTCAATGAACTTTGCCATTTGCTTCTCTCCTGACTTAGTATAGGACTCAGCTTCTATCCATTTGGTTAAGTAGTCGATCACCACCACCACATATCGATGTCCATTAGAGGCTGACGACCTTATTTTGCCTATAATATCGATGCCCCATGCAGCAAAAGGCCATAGTGTAGTCATCCCTTGTAGTTCCAAGGTTGGTTGATGGATCAAGTTTCCATCAATCTGGCACTGGTGACAATTCTTCACAAATCAGACATAGTTTGTCTCTGTAGTTAGCCAGTAAAATCCTTGCCTCATGATCTTCTTTGCAAGCACTAGCCCATTCATATGGCTTACATGCACCATTATGGATTTCTTCCATAATTCGCCTTACTTCCTCATCCACACACCTCAGTTGCATCCCTTCCAGCATTTTCTTGCATATCATCTACTGATGACAAGTAAATTGTTGGGCTAGCTTACGTAACATAGCCCTATCCTTCTTGTTGGCCTCCTCGGGCAAACTCCTCTCTTCTAGATATTTCTTTAAGTTGTAGGACCATGGCTTCTTATCCACTTCGATCTCTGTCATAAGGTTCCATATAACAAGGACCCCATGCTTGTATATCACTATTGGTCTCATCCATAATTCTTGTGTGCATGCCATACTGATGCTAACGAAGCCAACGTATCAGCCATTTGATGCTCACTTCTAGGAAGATGGGTGAAGGTACACTGCTTGAACCTCCTAATTAGTCTTCTAACGTGTTCAAGGTGGGGTTTTAGCTTCCCTTTTCTTAAATCCCAATCTTCGTTGGCTTGTGAGATGACTAGTTTTGAATCTCCCAATACTTCTACTTTGTCAATGCCTAGAGCGATCACAATCTCTAGACCAAAGGCACAAGCACAGGCTTCATATTCGACCATATTGGTGGTGACTTTGAACTCAAATTTTTTAATGAATGGGATGACTTCTTCAGTCGACGATACAAGAATAACTCCTATTCTAGCACCATTGTGATTAACAGCTCTGTCAAAGAACATTCTCCATCCTACTATCGAGATTACCCCCAGCTGTTCATCTAGGAACTCCAACTCCCATGGTTCATTGTTATCAACCGAGTTCATAGCCAAGAATTTCGCTACTATTCTTCCTTTCACCACCTTCTTGGTGACATAATCAATGTTGAATTCTGATAATTGTGCCAACCATCTCGTTAGTTTCCCTACCAATACTGGTATCTCATAAAGATACTTCATCGAATCCTCCTTCGAGACAACCTTAATTTTATAAGACTGAAAATAATGTCTTAGTTTCTTTGAAAGCCAAACCATGGCCAAACACATTTTCTCTACATAGCTATACTTCATTTTGTATGGTAGTAACTTCTTACTGAGATAATGGATGGCATGCTCTACACCCTTCTCGTCTTCTTGTGCCAGCATAGCACCAATGGCCTCCTCTTTGAGAGCCAAGTAAAGAATTAAACTCTTTCCATGTTTTGGTAGTCTCAAAATCGGTGGGTTCTACAAGTACTTCTTAATTCTTTTGAATGCTTCTTAGCACTGATCATTCTGTTCTACCAGCTGATCCTTTTTCAAAAGCCTAAAAATCGGTGCACAAATTGGAGATGAACCAACTAATATACTGGATCTTCCTAAGAAACCCTCAGACATCTTTTTTAGTCTTAGGTGATGGCATCTCCGTAATCGCTTTCACCTTGTCTAGATCCACTTCTATCCCTTTCTTGCCAATTAAGAACTCCAGCAACTTCCCCTAGGTAACTCTGAAGACATACTTTTTCGAATTTAGCTGCAGCTTGTATTTCTTCACCCTTTCTAAGAATCTGTCTAAGGCTTCAAAGTGACCCTCTCGGGTCTTAGACTTCACCATCATGTCATCCACATAAACTTGTATCTCCTTATGTATCATATCGTGGAATAGTGTTCTCGCCATTCGTTGGTAAGTAGCCCCTGCATTCTTCAAACTGAAGGGCATTACCTTGTAGCAATAAGTTCCCCATTCTGTAATGAAGGCTATCTTCATCTTGTCTTCATTGGCCATCATTATCTAATTGTATCCAGAAAATCTATCTACAAAATAGAACATCACACTGGCGGCAATGCTATCTACTAACATATCGATACGAGGCAAAGGAAAATCATCCTTTGGTGAGGCCTTGTTCAAGTCTCGGTAATCCACACACATTCGGACCCTTCCATCCTTCTTTGGTACTGGCACAATGTTGGCTAACCATTCCGGATACTTCACCACTTCTAGAAACTTGGCTTTAATTTGTTTAGAGACTTTTGATTTTCTAAGCCCACTTTGGCCTCATTCTTCTTAACCTCTGCTTAACTGATATCACATATGGATAAGTTAGAATTGTATGCTTAGCGATGCTTCTGTTGATTTCGGGTATGTCGTCAAAGGACCAGGCGAAAACTTCTTCATGTTTCTTTAATAATTTTTCAAATTTCTCTCTCTCCTTAGAAGTTGTATCAAGCTCAATGCATATGTTCTTAGGTTTTTTGATTGTACCAAGATTAATGTCATGAGTTTGAATAGTATGAACTTCAAATATGCTAGTGAAATGCAAATTATGATGCACGACACCATTAGGAAAGACATCAAACAAGTAAGCAAAATTATTCTTCGTTGCATTAAATTTTGAAACATAAACAATGTTCTCTTCTTCAAAGAGGTTGGATACAAACATATCTTCATAAGATACACTTTTAATTCCTTCCTCGATGATAGCAGCAAGGTCGGTGAATGGATCTATTTGCGGTGCTTGTTCTTGAGGCTTCTCCTCCTTAATGGTCATCTTCTCCATCTCTCCCACCAAGTCATCCCCCTTGGAGACTCTTGCCTGAAGATATCTCTGAAGATCTCAAATCTGAGCTTCAGCATTTACTTGAAAACCTATGGTTAAGCAACTCCTACATACTTCGTATCTTGGGCCTTGACAAATTTGATGAATTTCCCTTTTTTGGGCTCAACATCTTCTTCTCCCCTTTCAGATTCATAGCCCAGCCCTCTTCTAGAAGTTTGACCTTTGAAGTCTGGAAAAGATGGTAGGCTGCGTCCATTTCTGCCAAGTCCAGTTCCTGGCATGTGCCCCTGTTTCTTCATTATTCCAACAATGATTAGGATGACTTCGTCAATCATGGCTGCTAGAAAGCCACCCATGTAAGGTATTCTCCAACCTTCATACTCAAAGCAGCTGGTGCAATTGTTGAGGCTGCATGAATGGTTACGATCTCTCCATCCATGTTGAATCAAATTTTCTGATGCAAGATGGAAGGAACTCCACCAAGTAGATGGAACCATGCTGGTCTTAACAAGGTAGCAAATGTGACTGGAATGTCAAGGACTGTGAATTTGTCATAACTTCGATGGGTCCAGTCTTCACTAAAGCTTTGAAGATTCCTATGGCACTTCTCTTCGAATCATCATAAGCCCTGATCACCATCTCATAAGGCCTGATCACCATCTCATAAGGCTTAAGCTCATCTTCACTGACCATGTACTTGTGCAGTACCTTCATAGGCTCAATATTGATGGCAGACCCATCATCCACCATGATATAAGGAGATGTTTTCCCACCAATCTTTGTGGTCATGAACAATGGCTTACTATGGTTTCTCCTTTCGAATGGTATATCTTTATTCGTAAAGGTGATTTCTCCTTTTTCTCTTACCCCATTGGGTGTTCCTCCAGTCAAGGCAGTCAGCATTTCACTAGTAGTGACAACCATCGATATCTCTACCTCCACCAAGGCCTTTACCATGGCTTCTCTATGCCTTTAGGATGATATAAGTAGATCCCAAATGCTAGTGTTTGCTTGAGTTTTCTTCAATTGTTTGATCACTGATGCTCTTCTTCTTTAGCTTCTTTACTGGCAACTTCTTTGCCCTTCTCAACTGTCTTCTTAGTTAGTTTCTCATTTTCCTGCTCATGGTAAAATCTATCACTTCTTGGAAATTCTCTTTCACCCCTGAGCGTTTCTCCCTCATGTGTTTCTTCTTCAATTCTCATCTTTTCTTCTTGATCACTACTAAAGTTAGCCTAAAAGTTTGGAAGGGTCTTCACTTGAGGGATGTCATCCCAAATTCCTATAACTCTCACTTCTTTACACTTTCTAGGCAAGCTCTTTCTCCTTACAAGGCTCTCATCTCGCTTCCCTTTCCTAGCCTTACTACCCTTCTTTACCTTGAGTCTCCTAGGTGGTGGGTAGGCCTTTTCTAACCTCTTTTCTAGCCATCCGCTTCTTGGCAAATGAGCTTGATAACGTGGGCTTCTTCTTGATGGGTATCACTATAACTTCTTTTTCTTTGTTCTATTGGGGTCCTTTTCTTCTTGGTCACTGAGATTCAAAAGTTCGGGTTCTAAGCTTCACTTGACTCCCTTCACTGCAATGTTGGTCCCGGTTGTAATAGAGGAGGTACTCGGTTGTAATTGGACAAATGGTTGCTCCTTGTGTTGGGCTCATATGTTTTTGGGTTGGGAATCTGGCCTTTGTCAATCAAATCTTGAATTTCATGGTGGAGGCGAGTGCAATCATCAGTCTTGTGACCAGTCACTTGGTGGAATTCATACTTCTCATGGTTCCTTCAATTCCTTGGCAATGGATTTGGAAGCTCTCTTGGTGGCAATGGCTTCAAGATCTTTTCGGCTCTCAACCTCGCAAAGATTTTGAAAAGTGATTTTCCTAGACGACTGACCTTCTTTATGGGCCAATTGCTTTCACCTCTACGTGCTTCGTGCTAGACCCACTAGGTTGGTGGTACTGCCCTTGACTTCTTCGAGGGTAGCCATGAGTGCTTCTCTTCTGTCTAGACTCTAATTCTTCTATTTGGATACCTGATTCATGCAAATCTTCAAATGTTTTGATAGGAAAACCTGCCAGTCTATCACTGATGAAAGCATGGGGTCCATTGATCACCATCCAGACCTGGTCTTTCTCTGTAGGCCTTGTGGTCATCTTGGCAACTTTGGTTGTCCAACGAACTTGATACTCTTAGACCGTCTCGTTGGGCTTTTGTCTGGTTGTCTCTCAATCCCTTAACGTTACCCCCAATTAGGTATTATGGCGGTACTGTTCCATGAATTGTTGAGAAAGTTCCTCCCAATCTTCTCAAACTCTCTTTGGGAGGTCATGATACCATGCTACTGCATCGTCTTCTAAGGATAGCATGAAGTACTTCAAAATGTGCTCTTTTGTCAAAGGAGTGGTGGCCATGATGGCTACATATTATCTCAAATGTGTTTTAGGATTCCCCTCTCCATTGAACTTTGGCAAGTTTGGCAGACGAAACTTTGGAGGTAAATCTTGGTCTCCCATAAGCAAGATGTCATCTAGGTCTTTGACCCCTTTCAGCCTCGTCTTCTTCAAAAGGGACTGGGCCTTCTCCATGTCTTTGGCCAACTGCTTGACCGATTCAGGTTCTTCGTGGTTGATTAGGCTTTTCTCCCTATCTCTGCCTCTGCTAGTCTCACCATCACCGTTACCCTCGGGTGGCGGCTGATTCATGTGGTTAGGCCCATTTTGGATGCTTCAATGAGTTGGGCCATTTTTTGCTAGAGCATGGTCATGTAGGCTCTCAATTGGATCATTTCTGCATTACTGTTGTTGGGTGATGCCATTACGTCTTCTTGTCTTATCAAATGACCTCCTCATCTAACCCAGCAATGATGGCTATAAAATAAAAGTGTTAATGCCATGCATGCATGCATGTATGCATGATATGATGCATGCTCATATAAGGGCATAACCACGCTTTCAGCTTTCCAACTTTATTCCTCCCACACATGTGAGGTCAAGTCTCTTTTCCTAGGATTTTTAGCGTCATTCCCAAGTCATCATCATGGGATGCAAGAATGCAAATTCTCTCTCCTAATTCTAACGTTCATGTTGATGTTAGATTCTTCATGATTATCATAACACGGTTTTCAAAATGTTAAGATAACCTTAACTGATGGCACATCTTCCCATTTTGTTTTTTATGGGTGACTTGACATGTCGCATTTGTTCATGGTTTCATGAAATTTTGAGTTGATGTTATTCTAATCATGGGGAATTTACATCCATAGACATGCATTTCAACATGGGTTTTGGATTTCATCCTATTGAAAATTTCCAAAGTCATCTACATGGGCTCGAGTCTCAAGTGTCCAATGGTCTGGGCTTCTTTGAGTGAGAGATGCCCCCTTGGTCGGTCTCTTTTTATACTAATTTGATGGTACGTGCTCAAAGGTGGTGACACCAACATGAGTCATCTAGGGGTCGAATGAAGCCAAAGACTTCTCATGCCAATGCCACACGGTTAGTTTAGGCATTTCGTGCTCACTGTGTGCAAAAGTGTAGTGAGGCAAGGACTCATTATATCAACAGAGGTATTAACATTTTGTATTCCAATTGGTCATGGTAAATTCATACATTCATAAATGAACAAATTATAAATCAAACAAAGCCATAATCTAATATCATGACATTATCGCCTAGATTTGATAAATTCTATCATGGTATTCTACCTAATGCTATTCTAGCATGATTCATATCAATTATCATGGCATTTCTAGCCTAAAATGTCATTCAAGGCATATCCTAGCCTAATCATGACATTTCTAGCCGAATTCAAACAATTGAAATCAATCATAACTATTCTAACTCAAACAAGACATTCAAGGGTAAAATAGTAATTCCTACCTATTCTATGCTATTTCCTAGCATTCATCAAAGAAAATAAGTTTTCCTGAAATAATTCTAATCATGTGCTCTTAAGCATGATTCCAAATATGTTCTCCTGGTCATGATTCTAAGCATTCGCAAAGAAAATAAATTCCTAAGCATGTTTCTAAATAAGGAAAGGAAAGATGACTTACCTTGACAAGTATTTCCACCTTCCAAAACAAATTGGGTTAAAACAATTCATAATAACCCTAATCATGCTTCTAAGTATAAAAATAATGTCCTAAACATGCTTTTTCTAAGCAAGTAAAATAAAGAGAATGGGAGGGAGGAGAGAATTCTGCTCTCAAGATGTACCCTTTTCGAGTTTAGAGCAATATAATGCCTAAAAAATCATACTGAAAAAGACTTCTCAAATTCTTAAGTGTTCTCCAAGAGGGAGTAAGAGATGATTGTATTCGACAATCGGTGTGTATTGCAAAGTGTAGAGAGTAAGGTTAATGTAGGTGTGCAAACGAAAAAGGAAATTTTCTAAGCAAATTTTTGGAAATAAACCAACAAGGGTCGAGCGGCCATTTGATGGATGCCCGGACATTGGGCAACAGCTGCGCGACCGTCAGATGGCCGGCCAGCCAATTTCCTTTCGGCTTCTTCCTTTTTTATCATCCTTCGATGTCCCTTCAAACTTTTGCTCCTTTGATTACACATAACTTTTGGAACTCAACTCCGATTTGCGATTTGTAAATTTTTATGAAAACTAGACACCAATAGCTTTGCAATGGTATATGACTCACCATCAGATTCCTTCCGGATTAGTTTTTGTGATTTTTCAAAGTCATGTGTCAGTTTTTCAGACTCTTCACCAACTTCACTTCTCGAGCCCCATAAATCCAGTGTTTACAATATAGCCTTTTACTTGAATAAAAGTGAGATCTAAAACAGTAAGGTCAATACCTTGGCTAATGGAAATCGTAAGATCTGTATACTTGTTGAACTATACCATAGATATGGAATTCATGACTCCAAAAGGATTGCAAAATACCACCTTGATCGTTTTACAAGGTTTTATTTGAGAGAATCTTGGTCGAGTGTTCAATGAAAATTGTTCATTAAACTGGTTTATTTTAATAAATCTCAACTTATTTAAATGGTGTAAAACTGGTATCAAGGGCTCAAGATGTAATTGGAGGGGCAACACAGTAAATCATACCTAGCACCAATTATTGATATTCCATGAAGGGTACTTATGTAAACCTGATGCTTAATGAATAGGGCTTAAAGAAATAATTTATTTAGATTAGATTATTAAGCTTTTTGTAAAAAGTATTTAATTCAATAATGTAGCTTTGGACCTATAATGAAATGGACCAAAGTTAATAGGTGGAGCCCACTACAGTTACAAGATAACAAGGTACTGGGTCAAACTTATTGGAGCTTGTAATTAAATACGTCCATCAAGGTTCCCTGGGTAGCTAATATAAATTGTCTGAACAAGTATTGGACTTGAGAAATTAATTACTTAATTCAATTGGGTTTATTAGAGAATAAAGTCTAGTTATTAAATTAAATATATTTGACTAGCAAATGAGCTCATTATTTAATTAATCAAATTAATTAAATAATAGAGTATTTGGGCCAATTTAATTAACTAGATTAATGTGATTAATTTAAAGCCTACACAAAATTGGGTTGGACCTAATTAAGTGTTAAAAGCTCAATTAAAGACTTAATGAGATTAAGTCCTTATACAACTAGGACTACTAGTTTTAGTAGCCTAGAAAAATTAGTTAGACTAAGCCTAAAGATTAGGTTTACTAGTTAAAATAGGACATGGATTAAGAGAGACATAAAAGGATGAATTAGGTCAGTGTTATCTTAGTTTTCTAGTGAACAAGGAACAAGTCATCACTATTTATTGGTACTATTCATGTAGTTATTGTTTACCAATTACTATTTACGAAGTACTGTTTGCCCAATTATTGTTCATTGAAGACTGTTCACTAGAAACTGTCTATGTAATACTGTTCATCTAAACTATTCATTCGACATAGTCTAGTGATTTTAAGATGCCCATATGTCTCGTTCAGATAGTTTTTAGACATACCTAGGAACTGAAGTGGTGAGAAAGCAAATCAAAATTTTGAAGCCTATGCTCATAAAATCTTGGTCTCAAAGGCTATTTTGTAGTCTTGAAGTGTTAAAATTTTGTAATGGGTTCTTACAATTGGTATCAGAGCTTCGGTTCCTTCACTAGGGAGCGACTAAGTAATAAAAATTGTTTGTTTTTTATGTAAGTAACATGTTATAACGATGTGGTGTTATTTTCTCAATTAATTGCATATGATTCATGTGATGAATGTTGATTTAATTTGTGATATCGTGATGTATATGGTTAAACCTTGGCCTTAGAAATTTCTTTTTATTTTTATTCAAGGGTATGTAAATTTGAGGGGTGGTGGCCTATATGCCAGTGAATTACCCTCTGTGTTTGTTTATTTTATGTTAATTAATTTTGTATTTCTCTTCGTAATTGTATGTAAATTATTATGCATGAGATGTCTGATTGATGGAAGAAAACATGAGTTGATGGAGATCAAGGAGCATGGAGGCCAAATCAACATAGGAGTAGGCTAGGGTTTAGGCCATAAAAGTTGTGCGCCAAAAACCCTAGGTCGAGGGTTTACACAAATGGGCCTTAGGCTTGCCTTGGAGGTGGTGGCCAACCCTAAAAAGTCTAGGGCATGTGAATTTTATGGGCCAAAGGGTTTCTTGAAAGCCTTAAGTCAAATCAAATTGACCCATGCCCAAGCATGGTGAGCCCAAGTCCAAAGTGCAAGGATTTTGTTGTTTTAAGCTTATTGGGCTATTGGGTTTTGGTCATGGGCCTAGATTAGAGGTTCATCACTAAAGTTAGGTCCAATGAGCTATTTTATAATGCCTAATAGCCACTGGATAGCGAACAATACCTTGGTGTTGAGCTTTATGGGTTCCCTCAAACCCAAACCCAAGTTGGTTCCGAGTTGTTTCACCTAATGGGCTTAGTTTATTTTGAAACTTAGGCCCATATGAGTGCAATTGATTTGTTGGATAGCATCCCATCTAGTCTGTGTTGTCTTTTGGTTTTATAGCCCAAAACAGTGACAAAATCGAAGTTGCATAGCCTATAAAATTAAAGATGTATTCTACATGGGTGAAACTATAAATCTGGAAATGTTCTAGATTTGTGGGGTGTATATGAAAATTTTCAGAGTTTCTAGATAGCTTCAAAGAGTTCGCTACACACTCAAATTTTTCAATTTTATGAATTTTAAAAATTTTGCTGGAACTAATAGACATATTCAAATACAAGGGACATGCCAAGAAGATAAAAGAAGATACAAAAGCTTAAGAAAATATTATTATAATATTTTTAGGAAAAAGGCCAAGTGTTTATACCAATATATATGCTTTATGTATGATTATATTATTTAGGTGTTAATGAAATAATGACATCATGAATGAGGCTTTCATTCCGTCAGAGTGTTTGCGACCACGACACTATGTCAAAGCCTTTTTTGAGACTTAAAGGAACACAAACGAGCCATGGGCACATCTGGGGAAATGAGTCGTCACCCAATTATTCAATTGGGAATGAATATGGGTGATCTGATCCATCGCTTTAGGACCTAAATTACCCTCAGCCCTTTAGAGATGGATTTGGGAAGGTAGGTACGAGTCTTTCGACTCGCCCTAATGTAAATCCGACCTCCACTTCAGGAATACCAAATAAGAATATCTCATGTTATTACTTAGTCCACTTAAAATGGTTCATTTTATGCATACATTCTCATTTTTATCTTTATTAAATATTTTGAGTGATCGTTCAATCAAAACAGTTGTATATTCATACAAAGAAAGAGGGAGGAGTATAGATTACATTTTTGTCATAAACGGGGGAAGAGGAGAGAATTACAACATTGCTATTCAACAGTAATATAATGTTCCATACATTCACGTACATTCAAAACTCAATAGATGATGAATTTCTCATCACCATATGTGAGTCTACTCAACGTCTATTCAAGCTTCTTACATATCCATAGCTAAGGCATACATTCTTAATGGTGGTCCCTCACCATCAATATGAGTCCACCATCACTTCATGGCATCATACAATTACACTTCATAATATACAAACATTCATACATTCATAAATTATAAATCAAACAAAGCCATAACCTAGTGTCATGGCATTCTAGCCTAGATTTGATAAATTCTATCATGGTATTCTACTTATTGCTATTCTAGCATAGTTCATATCAATTAATTAAGAATCATGGCATTTTCAGCATAAACATGGCATTTCTAGCCTAATCATGGTTATCATGACATATTCTAGCCTAATCATGGCATTTCCAGCGTAATTCAAATAATTGAAATCAAACATAGCTATTCTAGCTCAAACAAGAGATTCAAGGGCAAATGATAAATTTACCTATTCTATGTTATTTCCTAGCATTCATCAAAGCAAATAAGTTTTCCTAACATGATTCTAATGATGTGCTCTTAAACATGATTCTAAATATGTTCTCCTAGTCATGATTCTAAGCATTCACAAAGAAAATAAATTCCTAAGCATGTTTCTAAATAAGGAAATGAAATATGACTTACCTTGACAAGCATTTCCACCTTGCAAAACAAATTGGGTTAGCATAATTCATAATAACCCTAGATATGCTCCTAAGCATGAAATAAGATTCTAAACATACTTCTTCTAAGCAAGAAAAATAAAAGAGAATAGGAGGGAGGAGAGAATTCTGCTCTCAAGACGTACCATTTTCGAGTTTAGAGTAATAGAACGGCTAAAAAAAATTATACTCGAAAAGACTTCTCGAATTCTTGAGCATGTCTTTAAAAGGGAAAAAGAGATGATTGTATTCAACAATCAATGTGTATTGCAAAGTGGAAGGAGTAGGGTTTATATAGGAGAGGGGTGCAAACGAAAAAGAAATTTTTCTAAGCAAATTTCCATAAATAAACAAACAAGGGTCGGGCGGCCATTTTTAGACAACTGTGCAGCCATCTAATGGATGCCTATCCATTAGCCAATAGTTAAGTGGTAGTTAGATGGTCGGGCAACTGTCTAATGGCCGGCTGGGCAGCAATCTGATGGCCAGCCGACCAATTTCCTTTCAGCCCCTTCCTTTTTTATCATCCTTTGATGTAGTCCCTTCGAATCTTTGCTCCTTTGATTGCACATAACTTTTCAAATTCAACTCTGATTCGAGATCTGTAAATTTCTATGAAAACTAGACATCCGTAACTTTACAAAGTATATGCGTCATTGTTAGATTCCTCCTGGATTAATTTTTGTTGATTTTTTTAAGTCATGTATCAGTTTCTTGGACTCTTTACCAACTTCCTTTCCCGCTTCTCTTCTTGACTCTCAAAGGCATTCTGATCATTTTCTTAACTCGACATCCATCTTCACCTTCGTCGAGCCTTAAAAATTCAATGTCTATAGCTTACCCCCTACTTTGGAGAGGTTTATGAGACACAAAAGTTGACAAAGTACTCTTACTTAATCTTTCTTTCTTCCATCTCAACATCTTCAACTTTTTCTTCCTTCTTTCAGACTTTCTCACCACTCTCTTCTATTCATGCATGGTGTGTGCCTATTCAAGGACTAATGTGCCTGTCTAAAAGTGAATGGTCCTATCTAAAGCGAGTGTGCCCATTCAAGGACCGAGGTGCCCATCCAAGGGTGAATGTGCCTATTTAAGGCAAGTGTGCCAATTCAAGGGCTAAGGTGCCCATCCAAGGGCTAGCGTGCCTATCTAAGGCAAGTGTGCCCATTTAAGGGCTGAGGTGCCCATCCAAGGGAAAACATGCCTATCTAAGGCGAGTATGCCCATTCAAGGGAGGATGTGTCTATTTAAGGCAAGTGGGCCCATTCAAAGGCTGAGGTGCCCATCAAAGGGCAAACGTGCCTATCTAAGGCAAGTGTGCCCATTCAAGGGCTGAGGTGCCCATCTGAGGGCGAACGTGCCTATCTAAGGCAAGTGTACCCATTCAAGGGCGAATGTGCCCATTCAAGGGCTGGAAAGCATCCTTATGGTGCTATGACAAGACACTCTTCAGTGCACCTACTTCTTAGGATTTGGTAACACTCTTCAGTGCTCCTATTCTAAGGGCTTCAAACACTCTTAACTGTACTTACTTCTTAAGGTTTTAAACACTCTTTAGTGTGCCTCTTCTTAGGGCTTGTGCCTATTCTAAGGGCTTGAAACACTCTTAAGTGCACCTATTTCTTAGGATTTTCAACACTTTTCAGTGCACCTCTTCTTAAGGTTTATGCCTATTCTAAGGGCTTAAAACACTTTTAAGTGCACCTACTTCTTAGGGTTTCCTTCTAATGCATGCCCACGGAGAAAACTTCTATCATGCATTGCTTCGCAGTCGTTAGACCTTTTCATTCTTCTTGCCTTTAGCTGAGCATTCTTCATTCATCTTTGATCTCTTTAGATTTTGCATTCATTGAGTTTCATGCCCTCTTTCTAACTGTTCTTCAAGTTTCCTTAATCTGCTTCAGATTTGTTACTCAATGGGTTTCATGCCCAAGCTTCTATTCTTGATTACTTCCAATCCACTTGGGAAAATCTCTTCATTATGCTCGGACATTCTTCATTCTTGACTTCTCTTATATTTGCCATTCTTCATTTGGGGAGGCGGGGGGGGGTTTCAGATTCTTGGACTTGTTGGGGATTTGCTTTTGCAAGTTCCTGCATAATTCAAAAAATTTCTTGATGATGTAAAAATCAATTCAAGTTCTTACCTTGTTTGGTGCGTTCTTCAACATATTGCTTTCTAGTATCTTGAGGAATTCTTCCATGTGATCTTAGTCGAAGATTCTATCGACTAGTGTTGCTCTTCTTTCCTTGCGAGTTGTTAAACCATTACCATGGTCAAGTGTTTGTCATCGATTCCGTTGGAAGTGTCTAAAGGTTGATGAGAAATTCTCCTCTTTTTTCTCTTCTCTTTTCCTTTTCCTTTTCCCTCTCTTCTTTCTCTCCTTTCCTTTCCTTTTTCGCTCTCTTCTCTTTTTTCCTCTTTTCTCTCTTTTCCTTCTCTTTTTCTCTCTTCTCTTTTTTTCTTTTCTCTCTCTTTTCTTTCTCTTTTTCTCTCCCTTCTCTTTTCTCTTTTTCCTCTCTTTTCCTTTTCTTTTTCTCTTTCTTCTTTTTTTTTCTTTCTTTCTTTTCCTTTTCTCTCTTTCTCGCTTGGCCCTTTATTTGGGGGATGGCTGGCTAACTATCTGATAGTCGCCCGTCTATCTGACAACTACTCGACGATTGGTCAACAGCCACCCGGCTATCTGACCATCGGCCTGGCGGTTAAGGGCTTTTATAAAGCCCTTTCTTCCATTTCTGTCTTCATTTGTGCATAACTTCATCGTTTTTCATCTAATTCACTTCTGGTTTTTTCCTAGGTGTTTGTCTCAACTTTTTCTTTATGATGGTGGGTCTTCCAGTTCACCTTGGCGGGTTTGATCTAGCCTAGAAATCAACATTGAGGGGTCTTCCAAAATATTAAGAGGTGTAGGTTGTCTATGATGTGGCTTCTCATATAATCAACCTGGTACCTGATCTCTTCATATCTTGCCTTTCCTGTTTTCTTCTAATGTATTTAGGCTTGCATTCATGTAGAAACTTCAATTTTTTGCTTTGGCACTATCACGAGAATAGGATGTGTGGGGCAATTTTTTGGAGCCCATAGTTGGTTCTTATAGACAGAGAATGATGCAATGAGGAGAAGGATTATTGATACAGGTTTCTATGAGTTCATCACTTGTCTTTCGCGTGCTCAGTAGTACACTGATCGTCGGGCATTAGCCACTATGAGCAAGAGGTGGATGGACATGACCCACACATTCCATCTTCCGTTCGATGAGATGACTATTATGCCTTTGGATATTGCCGCCTTGACAAGTCTTCCATATGGCGGCGATCCGATTCCTATTAATGCTTGTATTTCAGACTCAACGAATCAGCATAGATTGATCCAAGATCTTCTTGGATGTGAGATGAAAGTCAAGAACAATGTTTCCATTCGATATGCTCCCTTGCAGGAATATTAGAAACAGAGGTCTAATCTGACTTCTATTGAGGTGGATCAGTATGCTCACAGCTTCATAATTTATATACTAGGTACGACACTCTTCTCCAATGCGTCAAACAGTACTACTTTGACTCTACTTCCTGCCCTCTAAGATCTTGATCAAGTGAAATATTTTGACTGGGGTCGCGCTGCTCTTGGTCAGCTGTATTTTGGCTTGGATCAAGCTTGTCGAGGCATTGTCAAGGTTCCTGGATTTGCTACGCTTATTGTGGTAACTTCTTTCTTTTTCACACATTCGTGTTTTATCTTCATGACTTTTATTTTTGATTCTATATCATCCATGATAAATGTGGGCGTATGAGTTGGGAGTTCTACCATCTCCTTATCTTGCTAGTGAGGATTCTTCTTTTCCTTAGATGAAGAGATGGGTTGCATGTCATGCGGAGCTTAAGAGATCTCACAAGCTAGACTTGTTTCGTGATTACATTCACACGTTGACCTAGCATAAGGTAACAAAGAATTTATAGTCAATATTTCATCTATACCAGATTCTTACAGTGCCTTATTCATTCGCAGATTCATTATGAGTGGTGGAGTCCTGAGGAGCATTGGTCTGAAGCTATAAGAATTGCTACCCCTTTCAACTTATACTGCATCCTTCTGCCTTGTGTAAGCAACATGATGTGGTATTTGGGTGAACGCGTGCGAGATTGATTTGAGGGCTCAACATGCCGTTTGGTTCCTCCTCTATCACCAGTTCTGATGATTGATTCAGTTGACTTGGCTATGGAGCTAGAGGTATTGGTCTAGACGACCGGGTTTCACTTGAGCACCATCGAGTTCCTATTGACATTGACCCCTTCTATAAAATGGGCTTGAGCTACCTTGTTGTATACTAGGCTTGGCTGATCTGTTGCCTACACTCCTCATCCTCCGGCAGTGTCTAGTAGTTCAGGCAGTTCTTTCGTTTGTCGTGGGAAGAGATTGAGAGCCTCCTTTTCAGGTACAAGCACTTCGGCTTCTTTTTCCACAACAACTCAGCAACCATCTCTTCTAGCTTCTTCAACTGCCCTGATTGCTCCAGCTAGTCATGTGATCAATGATCTTTAGGCTTACCCCAGTAATGTCGTCTACACATGAGATGCCAATGGGTCGATCCATAGCCTCGTGATCATCGAGGATCTGAACATACCCGTCCCTTTTGTTTTGTAGGACACCACTTTGGTAAGTTTCCTGATTGTTCAATTCTCAAATTATTTTTCATTTATCACTAATAGGAATGTAATGCAATGCAGGTGCCATGATCTTCCATGGAGTGGGTTTTTCACATGCAGGCCGCTTCGTATGGGTATGTCTTACAGATGTCTCACCAATATCAGGTAAAGTGTGTTTCTATAATCCATGTATGTATGATTTATATCTTCACAGTTCTTCTAACTATATGATTTTCTTGCTTGGTCAGATGGATCGTCAATAACTCACTCATCTGCAGTGTGAGGTGGAGAGCTTTCAGGCTCAAGTCGTCGCTTTCTCCTTCAATATTGATAATGATGGTGATAAGTAAGGACTGCCACCACCAGCTTTCATCAAGATTTTTTGTGTATTTTGCAACTTTCATGATGAATAATCAAATAAATTTCAAAGGTTTAATGAAACTTCTTTATTTCTGATTCCATATATTTTGTGCATTGTGTTGAATTTACATCCAAATCCACTTGAATTTGTTTCTACATCATTAGTTATTCAATTCTGGACAACACTACAAAATCTGGAAGCCATGCACTCAAAACCATTCGTCAGTACGCATTCCAGAAGTTGAAGGATTACGTAAATGGACTGATTAGCCCTAATAGCTGTTGGCCGGCCATCAGACTATCAGATGACTGTCTGATAGTTGGGCAGTTATCTGACAGTTGGTCAGCTATCTGACAGCTAGTCGGCTACCCTACAATAACCAATCGACAGTCAGATGGTCGACCGACCATTCTTTCACAATTCCTTCCCTATTCTATCTCGATTGTACACTATTTAGCTACTGTTCCTTCCGGGCGACTATCTGATAGCCGGCTAGCTACCTTGCAACAACCGACCGATAGTCAGATGGCCGACCGATGGTTCTCCAGCAATTCCTTCCCTATACTGTCTTGATTTGTGCACTATTTAAGTGATGTTTCTTCTGGCTACTTCTATGCACCTTTTCTCTTGTTTCTCGAGGTTTTTTTTCACCTCTTCGTGTCATTCAACATGTCTAAAGCTTCTCTTCAGATTCTCCAGCTCCTTCTAAGGCCTTTGAGGGATGAGGACTGAAAATGACTCAAGCTTGTCGGTCTCCATCATCTGAAGTTCCTTCGTCACGTTAAGTTCGACATCCCTTTGCTGAAGGATTGTGCAACCTTTTTGGATTCGCACGATCACGTCTTCCGCTTCAATGGGCAAAAGGTTTGTCCTCTATATGAGGAATTCTTTACCATACTCAGTCAGCATTCATCCAGTTCCGAGGGCCTTATTCTACCCGTTATCCAGACACCATTAACATCTGATCTTGCCCACTTCTTTGACTTCCCGATTTCCACCATGGGCATTCACACTAGGGGTGGTAGATGACATTATCCTCCATCATGCCTTTGCTCTGGATGATAGATAGGGTTTTGCTGGTTGGCTTTGCCTTTTTTAGTTCTATCTTCTTGCATAGTTTTTACCAGTCTTGCCGGATGACCTCAGAGATCTGTATCTTGTGACCATCATTCCTTAGATGGGTCCCCGTTTCACAGCAATTCCCTTGATTTTGACTGAGACATTGATTGGACTAGATCATGACAAGACAAATCCAAGTCAGAGATTCAGTGGCAGTCTTTTGCTTCTTAAGATTTTTTTTTGTTTTTTATGCTCTAACTTTTGCCTGAGCCGCCCTTTTCTGGGTTTTCGACTTACCGAGCTTGCCTTAATTTTGCCTAAGCCGCCATTCTTGGGTTTTCAACTCAGTGGGCTCTTTTTTTCTCATACCCTAATTTTTGCCTAAACTGCCCTTTTCGGGTTTTCAGTTTAGCAGGCTTGCCTTAATTTTTGCCTAGGCCGCCCTTTTTTAGTTTTCGACTTAGCAGGCTTCTTTTCTTATTTTTCTCTTTATTACTTCTTTCTCATATTTGGTTACAAAAGAGATTATCTGTTCTTGCACCACCCGAAGGAGACATTTCCCGTTATAGCCCTCAGCTTCATACGAGGTGAAGACTCAAGAGATGCCTCTTCTTGGATTGACTGGCTCTGAGTTATTCCTAATACTCAAATTTGCTGGCACTTTCCGTGGTGAAGGCTAGAGCATGTGACCGTAGGGACATATATTGCATGTGTGCCTTTAGCAAGTTTCACCCACAGTTCATTCTCTAATCCTGCCAAGCTGCGTCGACAATATGGTTAGAAGCAAAGGATCATGGATTCATCGACTGCCTTTGGTCCTAGAAGACTATTTCCTCGTTATCTATAACATGTGAGAGATTCTTAGGTATATCACACCATTGAGAGGAATCTATTTCATTACCTGAATTTTGAGACTGACGACCGATACAAGGATTGGGTGACCTTCCAGGCTTCCATTCCTAACTTTGTTCTTCCGGCTAGGTAGTGCTGTGAGCGATATAGTGAGCCTATTTGCAGTCCATCGAAGAGGCAGAAATGGCATTGTTAGTTCCTTGGTTGGTTTAGATGTTCGATGTTTCCTTTATGTTGTTATGCAAAATAGTAAGACATTTCAAAAGACATATTTGTTCCAAACAATTTCATTTCATTAATAAGAGTACAATCTTTGCTATTCGAAAAATATGTTCACAATAATACAACTCCTGTCATTAATCAGTCATTTCTGGTTTTCTGATTAATTATTTTTCTCTCACTTTTTTTTATACGTAATATTTCTTTAGCTTATCCATGTTGATGGGCTTAGTGAACTCATCCCTTCCATATCTGATAAAATGATGACTCCACTGGACATGGCATTTATCACAACAAATGGACCCTCCTAGTTGGGTTTAAACTTCTCTTTTAGATCAAGCACAATTGGTCTCACTTGCTTGAGGATTAACTCCCCTTCTTTGAACTTCTTCACCTTTATTCTTCTATTAAAGGCTCGAGCAACCCATTTCTGGTATAGTTGCGTATGATACCTGGCCTTCATTCTTTTCTTATCAATCAGGGCCAATTGTTCATATCTATTATGAATCCACTCCTCTTTAGGAACTTTTGCTTCAATCAAAACTCTCGTTGATTTCATTTCTATCTCAATTGGTAGAACTGCTTTTAAACCATATACCAACGAGAATGGTGCCATACCAGTCGAACTTTTGGGTGTCGTTCTATAACCTTATAACACAAATAACAACTTCTCTGCCCAATCTTATATATTTGCACCACCTTGGCCAACATCTTCTTGATATCTTATTAGTCGCTTCTACTACCCCATTGGCTTACGGCCGGTATGGAGACGACTTATAGTGTTCAATTTTGTATTTCTTAAACAAAGCCCTAGTCTCGACCTGAAAATGAGCTCCATTATCAGTCACGACATGGTGTCATACCCCAAATCTGCATATGATGTTCTTCTCTATGAACTTCTCCATTTGCTTCGCCCCTATCTTAGTATAGGACTCAGCTTCTATCCACTTGGTGAAGTAGTCGATCGCCACCACCACATACCAATGTCCATTAGAGGCCGAAGGCCTTATTTAGCCTTTAACATCGATGCCCTACATAGCAAAGGGCTAAAGTGCAGTCATCCCTTATAGTTTCAAGGGTGGTTGACGGATAAAGTTTCCATTAATCTAGCACCGGTGACACTTCTTCACAAATCGAACACAATCTATCTCCATAGTTAGCTAGTAAAATCCTTGCCTCATGATCTTCTTTGCAAGTACTAGCCCATTCATGTGTGGCCCACATACACCACTATGTATTTCTTCCATAAGTCTTCTTGCTTCTTTCTCATCTACACACCTCAGTTGCATCCCTTCCGACATTCTCTTGTACATCATCCCTTGATGACATGTAAATTGTTGGGCCAACTTATGTAACACAGCCCTATCCTTTTCGTTGGCCTCCTCGAGCAAGCTCCTCTCTTCTAGATATTTCTTTAAGTCGTAGAACTATGGCTTTTCATTCACTTTGACTTCTGTTACATAAGGCTCCATATAACAAAGACCCCATTCTTGTGATATCATGATTGGTCTCACCAATAATTCTTGTGTGCTTACCCATACTGATGCCAATGAAGCCAATGTGTCAGCTAATAATTCTTGCTATCTTCCCCACCAATGCTGGTACCTCATAAAGATAATTCATTGGATCCTCCTTCGAGACAGCCTTAATGTTGTAAGACTGAAAATAATGCCATAGTTTCTTTGAGAGCCAGACCATGGTTAAACAGGTTTTCTCCATGTAGCTATACTTCGTCTTATATGGTAGCAGCTTCTTGCTAAGATAATAGACGGCATGCTTTATACCCTTCTCATCTTCTTGTGCCAACATAGCACCAATAGCCTTCTCCTCAAGAGCTAAGTAAAGAATTAAATTCTTTCCAGGTTTTGGCAGCCTCAAAACTGGTGGGTTCTGCAAGTACTTCTTAATTCTTTCGAATGCTTCTTGGCACTGATCATTCCATTCTACCGATTGATTCTTCTTCAAAAGCCTAAAGATCGATGCACAAACAATTGTTAGTTTAGCAATGAATAGACTAATAAACTGGATTTTCCCCAGAAACTCTCGAACTTTTTTTTCAGTCTTAGGTAATGGCATCTCTGTAATGGCCTTCACCTTGTCTAGATCTGCTTCTATCCCTTTCTTACCAACTACAAACCCCAGTAACTTCCCTAAGGTAACTCCGAAGACACACTTTTTCAGATTTAATCGTAGCTTATATTTCTTCACCTTTTGTAGGAATCTATCTAAGGTTTCAAAGTGACCCTCACGGGTCTCGGACTTCACCATCATGTCATCTACATAAACTTCTATCTCCTTATACATCATATTGTGAAATAGCATTGTCACTATTCGTTGATAAGTAGCCCTTGCATTCTTCAAACCGAAAGGCATCACCTTGTAGCAATAAGTTCCCCGTTCTATAATGAAGGTTGTCTTCATCTTGTCTTCATTGGCCATCATTATTTGATTGTATCCAGAAAACCCATCTACAAAAAAGAGCATCACACTGGTGACAGTGCTATCTACCAAGACATCAATATGAGGCAAAGGAAAATCATTCTTTGGTGAGGCCTTGTTCAAATCTCGGTAGTCTATACACATTCAGACCCTTCCATTTTTCTTTGGCACTGGCACAATATTAGCTAACCATTCCAAATACTTCACCATTTCTATAAACTTGGCTTCAATTTGTTTAGAGACTTCCTCTTTGATTTTTTGAGCCCACGCTGGCCTCATTCTTCATAACTTCTGCTTAACTAGTTTCACAAATAGATAAGTCAGATTTGTAATGTTAGCGATGCTTCTATTGATTCCAGGCATGTCGTCATAGGACCAGGCGAAGACTTCTTCATTTTTCTTCAATAATTGTTCAAATTTGTCTCTCTCTTCAGGAGTTGTATGAAGTGCAATGCATATGCTCTTAGGTTTTTTGATTGTACCAAGATTAATGTCATAAGTTTGAATGGTACAAAATTTCAAATATGCTAGTGAAATGCAAATTATGATACATAACGTCATTAGGAAATACATCAAACAAGTAAGCAAAATTATTCTTCATTGCATTAAATTTGAAACATAAACAATGTCCTCTTCTTCGAAGAGATTGGGTATAAACATGTCTTTATAAGATACACTTTTAATTCCTTCCTTGATGAAAGTAGCAAGGTTGACGAACAGATCTATTACTTGTTCTTGAGGTTTCTTCTCCTTAATGGTCATCTGCTTCATCTCTCCCACCAAGTCATTCCCTCTGAAGACTCCTGCCTGAAGGATATCTCTTAATATCTCAATTCCAAGCTTGAGCATTCCCTTGAAAACCCATGGTTCAATAGCTCCTACATACTTTGTATTTTGGGCTTTAACAAATTTGATGAATTTCCCTTTCTTGGGCTTATCATCTTTTTCTTCCCCTTCATATTCATAGCCCAACCCTCTTCTAGAGGTCTGACCTTTGAAGTCTGGAAAAGATGGTAGGTCGCATCCATTTCTCCCAAGTCCAGTTCCTAGCATGTACCCCTATTTCTTCATTATTCTAGTAATGATTAGGCTGACTTCGTCAATCATGGCTACTTAAAAGCCACTCATGTAAGGTATTTCTCTGACCTTTACACTCAAAGTAGTCGGTGCAATCATTGAGGCTGCATGAATGGTTACGATCTCCTATCCATGTTGAATCGAATTTTCTAATGCAAGGTAAAATGAACTCCACCAAGTGGACAGAACCATGCTCGTCCCAATAAAGCAGCAAACCTGACTGGAATGTTAAGGACTGTGAATTCTGTCATCACTTCAATTGGCCCAGTCTTCACTAAATCTTTGAAAATCCCAATAGCACTCCTCTTCTAGTCATCATAAGCCTTGATTACCATCTCACAAGGCTCAAGCTCATCTTCACTAACCCCATACTTGTGCAATATCTTCATAGGCACAATATTGATGGTAGGCCCATCATCCACCATGATACAAGGAGATGTCTTCCTACTAATCTCTATGTTGATGAACAATGGCTTGTTATGGTTTCTCCTTTCGAATGGTAGATCTTCAACCGTAAGGGTGATTTTCCCTCTTACCCCTTAGATGTTCCTCTAGTCAAGGCGGTTAACATTTCATTTGTAGTGGCAGCCATCGATATCTCTACCTCTGCTGTGGACTTCGCCATGGCTTCTTTATGCTTTTGGGATGATATAAATAAATCTCAAATGCTAGAGTTCGCTTGAGTTTTCTTCAATTGTTCGATCACTTGATCCTCTTCTTCTTGAGCTTTTTCATTGGCAACTTCTTTGCCCTTCTCAACTGTCTTCTTAGTTGGTTTCCCCCTTTTCCTTCTCATGGTAAAATCTATTACTCCTTGTCACTCCTTGGGCATTCTCTCTCTCACCCCAGGGTGTTTCTCCCTCAATTCTCTCTTCCTCTTCTTCATCGCTACTAAAGTCAGCCCAAAAGTTTGGAAGGGTCTTGACTTTAGGGATATCATCCCATATCCCCATAACTCTCACTTCCTTACACCTTCTAGGTAAGCTCTCCTCCTTATAAGATTCTCATCTCGCTTCTCTTTCCTAACTTCACTACCCTTCTTCACCTTGAGTATCCTTGGTGGTGGGCCTTTTCTAACCCCTTTTCTAGCCATCCAATTCTTAGGAAATGAGCTTGATGTCGTAGGCTTCTCCTTGATGGGCATGACTTCAACTTCTCTTTCTTTTTCTTTTTGGGGCTCTTCTTCTTCTTGGTTATGAGATTCACAAGTTTAGGTTCTAAGCTTTGCTTCACCCCTTTCACTACAATGTTACTTCATCCACCTTTCTTGGTGTGAATTTTGGTTGCCAAAGGAACGGGCTCATCTTCCACCCTTTGAATGATCTCATTGGGCTCTTCTTTTTTGGAGTCTTCGACCTTTGGCTTCTTTGTTGAGACCACCCTTCTAGTGGATTGTTCTAACTTGGACTTCTCCCTTCTCTTGGCTCTCTAAGCCCTGCTTGATCTACGCTCCTCGAAGGAATTCATGACTTGCTCCTCAATCAAGCTCGATCCAATCATGTTGGTTGATGGGCACCCTATTGTAGTTAGGCAATGGGTTGCTCTTTGTGTTGGGCTCATATGTCTCTGGGTCGGGAATCTGGCCCTTGTCAATCAAATCTTGAATCTCGTGACGAAAGCAAGTGCTATCATCAGTCTTGTGACCAGTCACTTGATGGAATTCGCATTTCTCATGGTGCCTCCATTTCCTTGGTAGTGGGTTTGAAAGCTCTCTTAATAGCAATGGTTGCAAGATCCCTTCAGCTCTCAATCTTGCAAAGATTTTGGAAAGTAGCCTTCCTAAATGACTAAATCTTCTTTGTGGAGCAACTGATTTTGCCTCTACTTGCCTCGTGCCAGGCCCATTAGGTTGGTGGTACTCCCCTTGACTTTTTCAAAGGTGGCCATAAGTGTTTCTCTTCTATCTAGGCTCCAATTCTTCTATTTGGATGCCTGAGTTGTATAAATCTTCAAAAGTTTTGATAGAGAAACACGCCAATCTATCACTGATGAAAGCATAGGCTCTATTGATTACCATTCAAAGCTGGTCCTTCTCCGCATAACTGGTGGTCATTTTGGTTGCCTTAGCCCTCCAACAAACAAGGTACTCCGAAAAAGTCTCGCCGGGCTTTTGTCTTGTCGTCTCCAAATCCCTCAATGTTACCCCAGTTGGGTATTGTGGCTGTACTATTCCAAGAATTGTTGAGAAAGTTCCCCCTAATCTTCTCGAACTCTCTTTAGGAGATCATAATACCATGCCACCACATCATCTTTTAAGGATGGCATGAAGTATTTCAAAATGTGCTCCTTCGTCAAAGAAATAGTAGATATGATGGCTGCATACTACCTTAAATGTGTTTTGGGATTCCCCTCTCTGTTGAACTTATGCTAGTCTGGTAGACAAAACTTTGGAGGCAACTCTTGGTCTCCCATAAGCAAGATGTTGTCCAAGTCTTCGACCCCTTTCAATCCCTTCTTCTTCAAAAGGAATTGTACCTTTTCCTTGTCCTTGGCCAATTGCTTGATCAATTCAAGTTCTTCATGGTTGATCGGGTTCATCCCCCTATTTCTACCTTGGCTAATTTCACCATCACCATCACTATTACCCTTGGGTGGAGATTAGTTCATGCGATTGGCACCCATTCCGTAAAGCTTCAATGAGTTGGGCCACTTGCTGTTAGAGCGCGATGATGTCAACCCTCACTTTAGCCATTTCAGCATTGTTGTTATTTGGTACAGCCATATCGTCAATTGATTCTTCTTGTCTTGTCAAACGACCACCTCTTCTAACCCAAGCTATGATGGCTGCAAAACAAAGGTGTTAATGCCATGCAGGCATGCATGTATGCATGATATGATGCATGCTCAAACAAGGGCATAGACACGCTTTTAGCCTTCCAACCTTATTCCTTCCACACACGTGAGGTTGAGTCTCTTTTTCTAGGATTTTAGGCTTCATTCCTAAGACATCATCATGGGATATGGGAATGCAAGATTCTCTCTCCTAATTCTAACATTCATGGTGATGTTGGATTCTTCATGATTATCAAAACATGGTTTTCAAAACGTCATGATAATGTTAACTTCATGGCACATGTTCCCATTTTGTTCTTATGGGTGACTTGACATGTGGCATTTGCTCATGATTTCATGAGATTTCGAGTTGATGTTATTCTAATCATGAGGAACTTACATTCATAGACATGCAATTCAATATGGGTTTTGGATATTCATCCTCTTGAAAATTTCTAGAGTCATCTATATGGGCTTGAGGTTCAAGGGTCCAATGGTCTGGGCTCATTCGAGTGAGAGATACCCCCTTGGGCCGATCACTTTCTATACCAATTCAATGGTACGTGCTCAAAGGTGGTGACACCAACATGAGTTGTCTAAGGGTCAAATGGAGCCAGAGACTTCTCATGCCAATGCCACGACTAGTTTAGGCAGTTTGTGCTCATTGTGTGCAAATGTGTAGTGATGCAAGGACTCATTATACCAACACGAGATATTAGAACTTGGTATTCCCATCAGAATCAACTTCTCTTATCCCCAGCAGAGTCACCACTATGACAGGGGCTTTCATCTCATCAGAGCGTTTGCGACAACGACACTATGTCAAAGCCTCTTTCGAGACTTAAGGGAACACAAACGAGCCATGGGCACATCTGTAGAAAGGAGTTGCCACCCAATTATTCAATTGGAAATGAATGGGGGCAATCCCTCACTTCAAGATCTAAACCACCCTCATTCCTTTAGAGATGGGTTCAGGAAGTTAGGTACGAGTCTTTCGACTTGCCCAAATGCAAATCTAACCTCCACTTGGGAAATACCAAATAAGAATATCTCGTATTGTTATTTAATCTGCTTAAAATGTTTCATTTTATGCACACATTCTTATTTTTATCTTTATTAAACATGTTGAGTGACTGTTCAATCAAAATAGTTGTGTATTCATACAAAGAAAGAGGGAGGAGAGTAGATTAGGTTTCTGTTATACATGGGGGAAGGGGAGAGGATTACAACATTGATATTCTACAATAATATAATGTTCCATACATTCACATACATTCAGAACTCAATAGATGATGAATTCCTCACCACCTTATGTGAGTCTATTCAACGTCTATTCAAACTTCTTACATATCCATAGCTAGGGCATACATTCTTAGTGATGGTCCCTCACCATCAATATGAGTCCACCATCACTTCATGGCATCATACAATTACACTTCATAATATACAAACATTCATACATTAATAAATTATAAATCAAACAAAGCCATAACCTAGTGTCATGGCATTCTAGCCTAGATTTGATAAATTCTATCATTGCATTCTACCTATTGCTATTCTAGCATAATTCATATCAATTAATTAAGAATCATGGCATTTCTAGCCTAATCATGGTTATCATGGCATATTCTAGCCTAATCATGGCATTTCTAGCCTAATTCAAGCAATTGAAATCAACCGTAGCAATTCTAGCTCAAACAAGACATTCAAGGGCAAAATGATAATTCTACCTATTCTATGCTATTTACTAGCATTCATCAAAGCAAGTAAGTTTTCCTAATATGATTCTAATCATGTGCTCTTAAACATGATTCTAATCATGTGCTCTTAAACATGATTCTAAACATGTTCTCTAAGTCATGCTTCTAAGCATTCGCAAAGAAAATAAATTCCTAAGCATGTTTCTAAATAAGGAAAGGAAAGATAACTTACCTTGACAAGCATTTCCACCTTGCAAAACAAATTGGGTTAGCGTAATTCATAATAACCCTAGATTTGCTCCTAAGCATAAAATAATATCCTAAACATGCTTCTTCTAAGCAAGAAAAATAAAAGAGAATAGGAGGGAGGACAGAATTCTTCTCTTAAGACGTACCCTTTCCGGGTTTAGAGCAATAGAACACCTAAAAAAAAATTATATTGGAAAAGACTTCTCGAATTATTGAGCGTGTCTTCAAAAGGGAGAAAGAGATGATTATATTTGACAATCAGCATGTATTGCAAAGTGGAAGGAGTAGGATTTATATAGGAAAGGAGTGCAAACGAAAAAGGAAGCTTTTTAAGCAAATTTCCAGAAATAAACCAACAAGGGTCGAGCGGCCATCAGATGGATGCTCAGCCATTGGCCAACAGCCAAACGGCTGTTTGATGGCCGGCCGACCAATTTCCTTTTGGCTCCTTCCTTTTTTATCATCCTTTAATGTAGTCCCTTTAAACCTTTGCTCCTTCCATCGCACATAACTTTTGGAATTCAACTCCGATTTGTGATCCGTAAATTTTTGTGAAAACTAGACATCTGTAGCTCCGAACGGTACATGACTCATCATGAAATTCCTTCTAGATTAATTTTTGTTGATTTTTCAAAGTCGTGTATCAGTTTTCCAAACTCTTTACCAACTTCTTTTCACCCTTCTCTTCTTGACTCTTAAGGGCATTTTGATCGTTTTCTTTGCTCAACATCCATCTTCATTTCTTCATCGAGCCTCAAAAATTTAGTGTCTACAGACATGTCACATGCTATATAGAAAAAAGGAAATGCCATAACATGCATTATAACATGTCTATGCATTCATGCATATATTTATAAATAATTAATCAAAGTGCTTGATTAATGGAATATATAAATAAAAATACTTAAAATTAATTAAATTAATTAATAAGGTGATTTATAGATTTATCAAAAGTTTGATAAATAGAATATAAATCATAATCTTAATTAATGAGATTAATTAAGAAATAAAATATGGATATAAAAGTTCAAAAGGTTTGAAAAAATTTTATGAACCATATTTTAAACCAAAATCCCAAAGTCTTTAAATGTTTGAGTGGGAGAATGTTTGATTAAATTTAAACCTAAAGCCGCCTTTGTTGGTTCATATCGATGGGCTATCCATAAACCTCAACTTGGCCTGTCTTAGGGCCTTGCTCCCTAAAGGAGGGTTTGTGGTAGTTGTCTTTCAAAGTTGAATCTCTTATTGGGTAAAAAATCGATCCAAGCAAACCATTACGTGCTATTTCCTAAAGAAATTTTACATTAATGCAATCTTTTGAATTAATTGAAACAATGGTCATACACTCAACTTAATAATTGAAAAGATATTCCCTAAAGGAATGACTTCATTAATTAAGGGCTAACTATATGGTGGTTATTGTTATTGAAATATGAGTTATTTTGGAAATACTATTAATTAGAAAGAGTTCTAATTTAATTAGATAGAGCTGTCACATTTTCCCAAAGAAAAGTAGTAATTATTTGCTTAAAGAACCACAGAATATATTGCAGATCACTTTGGGTAACTGCATCTATATTTCGGCATCCCACGCATCATGTAGTTATATTTAAAAGTTTTATAGTCACTGATAAGGGTGTATGTTTATCTTTACGAAAAATAAATCCAATTACTTCTATACTAAATGATCAATATTCATGGATAAACTAACTGAATGAGATTTTAATTAGATATGAAGACTATAAGATGGAGATAGCTATGTAGACCATGGAATGGGGATAGTTATGTCAACAATGTGATGGTCAAGGTTATGTAAAGTGTCTTGACACTCTACAACAAACTCAATTTTGGAAGCGGGTCCTAGAAGCAAGTATACTTTTACCTTCTTATGAGTATTTGACTCTAAAGAATAAAGAACTATGCAAAATGAGAGAAAGCAAATGCAATAGCCAAGTTATATATATTTATTTCCTTGAACCAAATGTTAATATTGAAGTTTTTATATATGGCTAACGTAAATGATATCATTTTTCACTTGCAAGAGTTGTTAAGTGAGGCAAAATCGATATGACACTGAATTCTTTATCATGTTCTTTATTTAGAATAAAGATAGATTTTGATAAAGAATTAGAGTTTCTCTCAAAAGTCAAAATGAAGGATGCTACAAAGGATACTTAAACCAAAGTCCAATGCTCTTATAGTTTAAAAATTTAAGGGTAAGGTTTGCAAGACAGATAAAGAAAGGTTCTAAAATCCTTAACATAGGAGACAAAGAATGAAGCCAAACTAATTAAAAAAAGTTTCCATTACGGTGATAAAGGCCATTTTGAAAAGAGATTGCATAGCATTTAAAGCTTGTAGAAGCAATATTTTTTCTATAATCATTCTTTGTAGAATATTCCATTAATTATTGAATTATGGATATTAACCATGTATTTAGTTCTTTGTAAAGACTAAATAGGACTCGACTTCTAAATGAAAGTGAGCTTGGCTTAAGGCTCATATAAGAAGTGTTGTTGTCTACTCATGCAATTAGAGAATTGCACTTTTTGATAGTTTTAGCTTTGAATAATTGTTATCTTTCTAGATATAGTGTACAAACTTTTGAATTTTGGGCACTTGTAAAATTTTGGTTATTCAGCTTCTTTTAACAAGTTTGTTGTTATTAGAAAAAACAAAGAATTTTATTTTTTTGGAATTGTACATAACAATTTGCATATGATGAAAAACTAAAAATGGAATCAATAAATGACACGAAGATGAATAAAGAAAGAGTATAGATTGTCTAACGCTAATCAAAGTTGTTTTTAGTATTTCTAACTAGGCTATATTAATATAAAAAAGATTCAAAGGATGATTAAAGATGGGCACTAAACTTGCTGCAAGTCAAACCTATACCAACCTATGAATCGGGCCTAGTAAGAAAGATTTTCCTACAAGCCATTTTAAAGCTAAAGGAAATAGAGCTAAAGATTGTATTGACTTGGTACATAAAAATCTTTATGCACCAATTAAAGTGAATACATGAGGCATATATGAGTATTCTATAAGATGATTACTCATGATATGGGTATATTTACCTAATGCATCATAAATCTAAAACTTTTGAAGGTTCAAAAGGTAAAGGATTAAGGTCGAAAGCATTTGGGTAAATATGTCAAATAAATACGATCAAATCATAGCAGTGAATTCCTCTCATGACAATAGAATACTATTCCAACTCACTAGAGTAGTAGAGAGAAGAAATAGAACTCTTTTGGACAGGGTTTGATCCATGTAAGTTATTGATAAGTGTCTATTTATATATCATTTTCATATCAATTCGTCCATGTTTCTTTGCTATATTCCTTGGTATTTTTATGTTTTTGTGTGGTTTTGATGTTTGTAGGAGTTTTGGAGCAACTTGCACAAAAATGGAGTAAAACCCTTCATTTTCACCTCTGCTAGTCAGTGATCTTCTCGGATTTAATTGTATTGATATACAATGAACCCGACGACATGTTATATACCGTTGGAAAGCTCTCGAAGTCTATTTTCTGGAGAAATTTACGGTTTATAAATCTATTCAGCGTACCAAAAGTTGTAATCAAAACAGTATGAGAAGTATAGAAATGTAATTCCACAAATCACTGTAGCATGTATATACGGGACACTGTAGCAGGTTACTGTAGCAGAGTATTTAAACACATTTTAGGGTTTTATTTTCATAACTTGAAGAGGGGAGAACGTGGTGGAGGCTGCAGCTCTGGAATTCTTTCATCTCTTGGAGTTCTTGAAGGAGAAAGGAAGCTTGGAAAGAGGAAGAACTACAATCCAAAGAGAATTACATCAAATTTGCTAAGTTTTTCCCTTCCCTTTCATTTTCTGGAATGTCTCCATGTTGTATTGTATTTACCACGTTCTTAAACATGTGTAACTGAATCTGAATTGGTTGAGGGGTGATTTCAAAGCCCCTGATATGGTTTTTGTAAGTTGATTGTGCAAGAATTTGTTATCCAATTCTCTAATTGAAGTTGCTTGTATTTTCCCATGTCTAATGCTTATGATTGCTTGCTGGATTGTATTTGGGTGGCCAACTGAATATAATCTGGATATTGTCTATTGCTAGACTAGAAATCTTGATCCGTAATTGTCTTGAATTTCTAATCATTAGTAGCAAAATTGTGATCAGAGATTGCAATTGGAGAATATAACCTAAGTTAAATAATCCGAGCTTGTGTGTTTATTGCTTAGATCAACCTATCTTTCTTTTCATAATGCATCCATTGAATTAAATTTAGAGAGCTTGTTCTAGGTTGTTTAATGGATAGAGATTAAGTAAAGAGCCTATTTTATTTAACAACAAAGTAAGGAAAGATTGGGATAACAGAGCTTGTTGTTATCTACGGTTGATAACTTCAATGCTGTAATTGGATGACAATTCTACGATTAATTCGCAAATCCATATCTTGTGGTAGAGAAGGATCCCTTAACCAGCTTTCTCTCATTGATTTTTCATTCGAATTAACTTTCTGTTTTGTTATTCTTCATTTGCATTATTATTTCACTTAGTTAATCAATCAACAAAACCCCCCATTTGTTCTGTTGTGACTGTAAAACAACAAATTCAATTAGAATCAATCCTCGTGGGAACGATATCTTACTTATCACTTTATTACTTGTGCGACTAGTATACTTGCTAGTTTCGAACGCATCAGTTATTCAAAATTATCCACTTTGTTTTTAGGAAACCCTAAAAGGTACAAGAGGATATTGCTTCTATAGTTAATCTAGTGCGAAAGAATTTGTAGTATGACTACAAATCACTTAAAGGTCAACTACATGAAAAATTATAAGCCTAAAAGCAATATAGAAGAAATCTCCATAGAAACTAACACTGATCCAATCAATGATGATAGTATCAAAGGTTTAACATCTATTTCTAATACAAAATAAATATAAGATTCAATTATACAACCTCCTATGGTACCTCGACGTAGTGGGAGGATTGTTAAACAAACTCCTATGGTGCCTCGACGCAGTGGGAGGATAGTAAGATAGCCTAACAAATTCATAAGAGTATTGCAAGATACTACTGAAGATGAATATGATCCTCCTACTTATGAAAAAGTAGTGAATGATGCTGATGCTAATAGTTGGAAAAAAGCTATGGAATCAGAAATAGAATAGATGTATTCTAATTCTATCTAGAAACTTATTAATGCACCTCAAGGGATAAAACCCATAAGGTGCAAGTGGGTCTACAAGAGAAAAAGAGGAGTTGATGGGAAGGTAGAAACCTTCAAAGCAAGGCTGGTAGCTAAGGGTACACCCAAAAGGAAAGGATCAACTATGACGAGACCTTATCACGTGTAACTATGCTAAAATCAATTTTCTTATCCATTGCTGCTCATTCCAACAATTAGATATGACAAATGGTTATCAAGACAACACTCTTGAATGGAAATCTTGACGAAAGCATAAATATGATGCAACTGGGGGTTTCATAGAATAAGACCAAGAGCAAAAGCTTTGCAAATTGAAAAGTTCAATTCATGGCCTTAAGTAAGCATTAAGTTCTTGAAACTTTAGGTCTGATCAAATGATCAAGACTTTTGTTTTATTCAAAACGCAGACACCATTTGTCTAGAAAAGAATACAAGACCAAATGGTTGTATATATCATTCTGTATGTTGATAATATTCTACTCATTTGAAATGATTTAGAGGTACTAACATCAATTAAATTTTGGCTAGCTGAGCAATTCCAAATGAAAGATTTGGAAGAAGCTAGTTATGTTCTTGGGATCCAAGTCATAAGGGAGAGGAAGAACAAGAAAGTAGCATAGTCTTAGGCTTCCTATATAGAGAAGATTCTACCTAAATTTGCAATGCAAAATCTAAAAAAGGATTGTTACCTTTCATGTATAGAGTTAAGCTTTCTCAAGAGTGGTCTTTAAACTACTCAATAAAAGAAAGAGATGAGACTAGTCCCATATGCCTTTGCTATTAGGAGTCTCATATGTGCAGTGCTAAGTACTAGGCTAGATATCTGATATGTAGTGGGACTTATTAATGAGTACTAGTCAAATCCTAGTTATGATCATTGGGTTGTAGAAAGCGTATATTAAAGTATCTTTATAGGACGAAGGGATATATGCTTGTATTCTGGTAGTGATCTAACACCAATTGGTTATACATATTCAGATTTCTGATTGGATATGGATTCTAGAAAGTCAACCTCAAGATCATTTTCATTTTGGGTGATGGAGCCATAGTGTGGAGGAATGTCTAGTAATCAAGCATTACTAATTCCACCATGGAGTATGTAGCAACTTGTGAAGTAGCTAAGGAAGTTGTTTGGCTCCGTAAGTTCCTTAAGGATTCAGAAGTTGTTCCAAATGGAGAAAAAGCCATTACAGTTTATTGTGATAATAGTAGGGCAATGGCTAATTCTTAGGAACCTAGAAACCGTAAGAATGAAAAGCATAAAGAAAGGAAGTACCACCTCACACGAGAGATCGTGTAGCGTGAAGATGTGTAAATATGTCACATTTACTCTAAGGGCAAATGGGAGATTGTTAGGAATATACCCTAAGAGTATGGATGTTTTTCTATAATTTGTAAACATTTATAATAGATAAAGTTGTTATTATTTATTTGTGCCCAAATATGATTGCATCAATGACTAAAAGCTCTAGAGCTTGTACATTGATAAAGTTCTTTATATATGAGGTGTATATGAGACATAAAACTTTATCATAGCTCAAAATCTAGTTCACAACCTATAAACAACAACTGGTCACTTTATTTGGACAAGGTTGTAGTGTTGTTTGTCTTCAATGGGGAAATGGTCAGTCTGTAACCATTTGAAGTGGTTGACTTCAGGACAAAAACACTTGTGCATTATGAATGCATTGAACAAGGACCATGTAGATATTATTGGTGGAAATACAATAATCCAATGTGAATTTCTACAGCCGAGCACTAAAGGAATTCCTATCTTAGTCATGAGTGGGTAATGTACCTTAGTATACAGGCTATAGTCTTTGACTAGAATAAAAAGTGAGATCTAAAGGAGTAAGGTTAATACCTTGGCTAGTTTAGATTATAAGATCTATATGCTAGTAGACACTATACCATAGATATGAGATTCATGACTCTAAAATGATTACAAAATGCCACTTGATGGTTTTACAAGGTTTTAAGTGATAAAATCTTAGCTAGTTGTTTAATGAAAATAGTTTATTAAACTGAGATTTATTTTAATAAATCTCAACTCATTTAAATGGTGTACTACTAGCATCAAAGGCTCAAGATGTAATTGACGGGGTAACACAGTAAATCATACCTAGCTTCAATTATTGGTATTCCATGAAGGGTAGTTATATAAACCTGATGCTCAATGGATAGGGCTTAAAGAAATAATTTAATTAGATTAAATTATTAAGTTTTCTGTATAGAGTATTTAATTCAAGAGTGCAGATTTCGACCTATAGTGGAATGGACCAAAGTTAATAGGTAGGGCCTGCTATAGTTATAAGATAACAAGACACTAGATCAAACTTATTAGAGCTTGTAATTAAATATGTCTATCCATCTCTCCTAGGTAGCTGATATAAATTGTCTAAAGAAGGATCAGACTAGAGAAATTAATTATTTAATTCAATTGGATTTATTAGAGAATAAAGCCCATGTATTAAATTAAATGTTTGACTAGTAAATGGGCTCATTATTTAATTAATCAAATTAATTAAAGAATAGAGTATTTGGACAAATTTAATTAATTAGGTTAATGAG
>SNVD02012982.1:0-76230 GCA_013180625.2 Boswellia sacra
CAAGTTATGAAATAAAACCCTAAAATGTGTTTAAATACTCTGCTACAGTAACGTGCTACAGTGTCCCGTATTATACATGCTACATTGATGTGTGGAATTACATTTCTACACTTCTCACACTGTTTTGATTACAACTTTCGGTACACTGAATGGATTCATAAACCGTAAATTTCTCAAAAAAGTAGACTTCGAGAGCTTTTCAACGGTATATGATATGTCATCGGGTTCATTGTATATCAATACAATTAAATGCGAGAAGATGGTTGGACTAGTCAGAGAGGTGTAAAATGAAGGTTTTACGGGGGCTCCATTTTGTGGCAAGTTGGACTCCATAATACTCATAGCAACATCAAAAACCATAGCAAAACGATAAAATTAACGAAGGTATTATATGCTAAAGAAACATGGACGTAATTGTATATGAAAATGATATATAAATAGAACTTACTTATCAAATCCGCCGTTCACTCACTTAAGACTTTTGCTTTAGGTCCTCGAATGGCAGCTACGACAATGATGAATACAAACTAAACGGAAAACAGAAATTCTAACAAAAATTAAAACACCAAATGGCTTCATCTTGCAAGATAGGTGCTTCAAAGATTGTACTTAATTATAGACCCAATGATACTTCAAAATAATGCACTTGATCAAGAATTTCATCTCAAAGATTAGTCTCGCTTCACTTCAATTCCTCAAGTGTGTGTGTGTAGAGCCATTCTCACCTAATCACTTGTAAACCGGATGAGTTTATGCATAAAAATGAATCATATTTAATATTGAAGATGTGTGTATAAATGAACTCCATAGGCCTGCTTTTCAAGTCACTCTCCACTAATGTAGACATGCACAACACTAAGGGTCAAGTAGGACTTTATTAAGCTTGTAACGTTTGGCTTGGGTGAAGGTATGATAAAGGATAATAATTTGGCTTAAATCACCCAGAAATACATAATCATTCAAGACTATGTAGAGCTCAACCCTATAACACAACTTCATTTCAATTCACCAGGTTACTCCCCCAAACTTATTTAGAACACTCAATCTTTTTTCTTTTTTTTTTTTTTTGCAGAAAACAAAAGAAAACTACACCCCCACACTTTGTTGTTTCATTCTTTTTAAGAATACTTAAGGGTATAGATCTCTTATTCTTCTTCTTTTGTTCTTTTTTTTCTTTTTTTTCTTTTTTTTATTACACTTCCCCTCCCCCACACTTAAACAACACATTGTCCTCAATGTGTAAGTACGTGGATGAAAAGTACAGATAGGCTTTCTTTTCTTTTTTTCTTTTTTTTTTCAAACGCAATGGAACTCACTTGCATTGCTCATGACACATCCCAACCTCCTCTAATTTCCCAAAACCAGAACATAGCTCAAAATTTAATTATGAATGATCTACATGCTCATAGGTAAGGGATAAACTGTTTGGAACAAATTCATTTGAGGTTAGGAAATCTTTTAGTGAGTTAACAAAGAAAAAGGCTTACAGAGGCTCAAAGGGGTAACTAGGGATCAATTTCAATCAAGGTTGGCTATTAAGGCTCAAGCGGTCCAAAGATGACCTAAATCATTTCCCCAATGTTGCACAGCCTAGGATTTCGCCTCGAGTGACCATCAAACAAGTTCTAGAATTCATTGAAATCTGGAGAAACACTTAAATTACACAAACTTTCTCTAAGTAAACAAATAACTCAGTGATAATGGCTCGGTGCTCAATTTTGTGCAAGGAATCAAAGTAAAGCAAAAACTAATTAACATTTCAAGCACAAAGATCCATGCATCAATTATCATTTTCCAAGAGTTATTCTTAATTCAATCATTATCTTATCATCGACCCACAAAATGCAAGAAAAGAGGTACATGGCGTTGTTACACCTAAGTCAAGATTGTATATTTCAACAATCCTTAGGACTAGTAGCCCGTAGACTTAAGGTTTCCAGCCTATATACCTTTATTACGAAAGAACTAAAATAAGAAACAAGACACTTCAAACAACATGAAATAAACAAACTACAAAGTTATTAAGGAAGAATGCGTTTCAAGGGTTAAGGAAACCCCGTATTCTGTCATTCTCAGGTTTTTCCACAAAATTTTTTTTTCAAATCGAAACTGGTAAAGATAAAAACACATAACAACTCTAAATTACGCAAAACTAAACTCACTAATAAAATAACAAAGTTCAACAAGTCAGCAAACAAAAACAAGTTAGTTAGAATGGGTCTAAAACGTTTAGAAGTTATCCTCCTTATTCAGCCATTATGGATTAAAGAAATCCATAATGCGTTTCAAGAGAACTTGAACTTTTTAAGCCACCACTCTAAAAGCCATGATTAGAAAATATTACCTGGGGCGAAAGAAATAACCTGAAAAAAACTCAAAAGAAATGACATGAAAAATCTCAAATAAACAAACTAAAAAGAAAGCAAACAAAAACGAAGCAAACCAGCAAATAGAGATTACAGATGGAGGTTAAATCCAGTTGACGCCTTTTGTTGCCTTCTCCAAACCAATTTATCCGAGCCATTGTTGGATCAGGCGAATAGACGAATTCTTGTAGTTTGTCAATTAACTCCCTGCAGTTGAAGCTGTAACCAGGATTTGCCTCGCTGACGGTGAGATGAAATTTTTTTCTACAGCTTGATCAAGAAAGACAACAAACCATCAAAAAAATTATTGACATTTAACAAACCAATGGGTTTCCGATGGATGTTTAGCTGTGCCCAAGAGGTGATTTGAAATATCTCCTCTAATGTACCATAACCACCGGCAAAGCTATAAATGCACCGGACTTAACAACCATATGTGCAATACGCTCATGCATGCTAGAGACTTGTAACTCTTCCCTGATTGTGTTGCCTACGATATCTCGTACAGCTAATGGTTTAGGGATAATGCCGAGAACTTTGCTCCCTCCTAGGGATGCAGCTGTTGACACACACCCCATTAACCCAAGACTACCCCCTCCATAAATCAAATGAATACCCCTCGCAGCTAATGTCCTACCAAGATCAAGAGCTGCTGTTGTAAACTCTCCATCTTTACCAAATTGCGATCCATAAAATACGCATATATTTTGGAATCGCCGAATTGGTGCTTTCTCCATTGCTAAAAGTGCTCTAACCTTGTGTAAGACAATGATGCACGTTAGGTAATATGCTTTTCAAGTGTAAGACAGGTTATAATAATGACATTTGAAAATATGGAGAATTGATATATACACACACGTAAAACTCTCAAATTTGACACATGGAGACATAATTTCGGTGGGAGTTGCTCGATGCAGATTTATCGCCCCAAGATTTGAAAAAATTAGATATGCTTTCGTTGAGGTTTGACAAAACCTACACACTTGTCTCCCACGTGAAGTATGGAAAATGGACATACACTTTCGGTGGGGTTTGACAAAACCGCCGCACTTGTCTCCCACATGAAGCATTAAAAATGGAGATACACTTTCGGCGGAGGTTAACAAAACCTCCACACTTATCTCCCATGTGTACTTATGTCATAGGGTAGTCATATGGTTTGTCAAAAAGAAAACTTGAAATTAAAACAAACAAAATCAACAAACAACAATAATACAAAAACAACATTGATAATCAGATCAAACGAAACAAGAAAAAAGAAATTTACAACAACAACACACATTCAAATATACAAGTAGTTGTGATTGTGGCTCACATCTTCCTCTGGTTTTACGTCCAGTAACGGCTGAAACGCCTTCTATGAGTCGGGGATTTGCTTCCCATCCAGTTTTCTTATAAACTGGCAAACAGGGTCGTTTTTAGTCAGATTCCCTAGACTATAACACTGCAATTCATCACGAAATTGTGTCCATAGATTAAGCAATTCACGCTGAACAAGTCCACAAGAATGTGACTCAAGAGTTAACAAAACATTATCCAGCGACTCATTACTCAAACCATTCTTAATAAATGAAAGTTTATCTTCTCTATTCCTAGACACAAAACCTAATGAACGATAAGTCTGGCTACAATTCCATCTAGCATATTTATAACATACTTGTAACCTTTTCGCTCTTCGCCTCTTGGCATAGTAGCTCTTTCCTAGACCAGGTATGAATTTTGCGAGATTAATGTCAGGCTCATCGGACAATCTCACCTTGGCTTCGATAAGCCATCGGATATCCGCAGGCACAATTAGAAGCATCAACGCCCAAAGTCTAGTCATCCGCACTTTATAAATTTTGGACACAGTATTTTGAGGAAGTGAAGGGAAATATTTACGAAGGTTCGACAGAAAGATATCGGCATCCATTGAAGAGGAGAAAATGAAAGATATTACTAGTAATTCGTTTGAGTCTATTCTTCTCCAAGATATGCACGCTTCAAACCTTCAAGGAATGGCTTCAATTCTTGTTTCGGTGTTTCCTCAAGCTGTTGCACAAATGAGCACAAAGTACGAAATAATCAAATTAAACAAAAGAAACGAAAAGAAAAGAGCAGAAAAGAAACTAAAGACACATAAAAGAGATAACAACACGAAAGCAAACAAAAGTCAAAAACAAGTAAAATATATATATATATATATATAACAAATAAGACAGATGGCAAAGAGAGATAAAACCTGATCAATTTGATGGCCTACGAAAGGAATCTCCTCGAGACACAAAAATCGATCATTATTATCTTATTTTATTTTTCTTTTCTTTTTTTTAATTTATTTTGCAAAAACATTGGGTTGCCTCCCAATAAGCGCTTGGTTTAACGTCCTCAGCCCGACGTTGGTTCCATCATGGCAGGGTCCAATCTCCGCTGTGCTTCTCTAGTGGGCTTGGATCCTTCTTCCAACAAGAATTAGTGCATGCATATGGCTGGGCCTTGGATGTTAGCAATCGTCCACCCAATAGCTATTTTGTGATCTGTAAGTATTCGGACGAGTTTCTCTTCTTGTATTCGTGCAAGGCCCATTTCCATTGTAACTTGGCAAAGTATCATTCTCACCCAAGAATCCATGATTCAAATGATCTGGCAGTGACTTAAGCTCCAAGGTATTGGCTTTTGTCACAGAAGGAAGAAGTTTCTCATTAGATAAAGTAAATTGAATGTACGAAACATCATACCTATTTGTTGTTATTGCTATGGTCTCATCTAAGCTTGCCACAGCTTTCTCCATTTCTTTGGACACTTGTATCAAAATTCCTGACTCATTGGAATTTTCTGTCCTTATATGCTCACTAATAGTTACATCCAATCCATTCTTGCGAGTTAACTCAAAATATTGTTGTGGCAAAGAATCAACAACGTCAACTGCAAAAACAGAATGTAAGTCACTAGAGTACCTCATTGCCTCAAAGATATTGAAACATATCACCTTGCCATCAAACTCTATGATGAGAGTGCCATCATGAACATCAATCTTGGTTCTAACAGTTTTCGAGAATGGTCTCCCTAAAAGAATCGGAGTTGGATTAGGAGATGTCTCATCCTCTATTTCAAGGACATAGAAGTTTGCTGGAAAAACCAATTGATTCACCTGCACAAGCACATCTTCCACAACTCTTTTGGGATATGCATTAAAATGATCAGCAAGTTGAATGGTAATACCAGTTTTCGCAAAAGGTCCAAGATTTAAAGAAGCATAAATAGAATATGGCATGACATTAATAGATGCTTCTAAATCTAACATAGCTCTTTCAAACTTGGTTTTACCAATGGTGCATGGAATGGTGATCGTATCTGGATTATTGCATTTCGAAGGAATTTTTCTTTGTAATACAGCTGAAACATTTTTCCCCACACTTACTTTCTCATTCCCTTTTAACTTTCTCTTGCTGGTGCATAACTCCTTGAGACATTTTGTATAACACGGTACTTGCTCGGTAACATCTAGAAGTGGTATATTTATCTCGATTTTACGAGAAGTTTCCAGGATTTCTTGTTCTTGTTCCTCCTTCTTCAATTTTGTCAATCTGCTAGGAAAAAGTGGAGGAGTAACATAAGAAGGAATAGCAGTTTTAAGACTTACCTTAGAGGATGATGTCTTGTTCATGGTGGAAGTGGTGTCATCTTCTTCATCAGTGTGTGATTTCTTTGGCAAGACATCTAATTGCTCTCCATTTTGCAAAGTTATCACACAAGCATTCTCTCTTGGATTGATCACCGTTTGAGAAGATAATTTTTCTAGTCTTGGCCCTCGAATTTGCTCATGCTAGTAGCCAATTGTCCCATTTGATTTGCCAGGTTTTGGATACTTGCCCCAGTTTCCTGCTGGAATTGCATTGTGTTAGTGGCAAGTGCATTAACAATATCCTGGAGTGACATACCTGAGTTTTCTGGAGCTGGTTGTGGTGCTGGTTGTGGTGCTGGTTGTGGCATTGGTGGTGGTTGCATTTGAAATGGTTGCTGCACTCTAGGTTGATTAAAACCTTGTGGCCGATTTCGTATGGCATTTGGGGCGATTGGTTGATGATTCCAGTAATTAAAATTAGGGTGATCTCCCCATCCGGCATTGTAAGTATTACAGAAGGGATCATACCATTGCCTCGGTTGTCCTGGAAATCCACTGATGGCATTGGCTCGTTCCATATATTCTTCTTGTAAAGTTGGATACATGTCGATTGGATGCTCCATGGTAGAATATATCCCACATGCATAAGATTTCTGCATATCTCCTACAGCCATGTTTTCCACAAGAGAAGTTAGCTCAGAAAGTTGTTGTTCAATGTTCTGAGTGCTTACCTCATTTGCACTCCAATGTAATTGTAGCTCAAATCGGCTACTGAATTGTTGGAAATTTACTGCCATGTCACCTAAACACAAACAATCAGAAAAGAAAAACAAAAAAAAATACGAATCAACAATGAAAACAAAATAACAAATCGATTAGAAAATCAATCCCCGGCAACGGCGCCAAAAACTTGATGCGTTCGAAACTAGCAAGTATACTAGTCGCACAAGTAATAAAGTGATAAGTAGATATCGTTCCCACGAGGATTGATTCTAATTGAATTTGTTATTTTCCAGCAACAATAAACTAAACAGGGGGGTTTTGTTGAATGATTAACTAAATGAAATAAGAATGCAAATTAAGAATAACAAAACAGAAGTTAATTTGAATGAAAGATCAATGAGAGAAACTGGTTAAGGGATCCTTCTCTACCACAAGATATGGATTTGCGAATTAATCATAGAATTGTCATCCAATTACAGCATTGAAGTTATCAACCGTAGATAACAACAAGCTCTGTTACCCCAATCTTTCCTCACTTTGTTGTTAAATAAAACAAGCTCTTTATTTAATCTCTATCCATTAAACAACCTAGAACAAGCTCTCTAAGTTTAATTCAATGGAAGCATTACGATAAGAAAGATAGGTTGATCTAAGCAATAATCACACAAGTTCGGATTATTTAACCTAGGTTGTATTTTCCAATTGCAATCTCTGATCACAATTTTGCTACTAATGATTGAAATTCATGACAATTACGGATCAAGATTTCTAATCTAGCAATAGACAACAACCAGATTATATTCAGTTGGCCATTCCAAATACAATCAGCAAGCAATCATAAGCATTAGATATGGGAAAATACAAGCAACTTCAATTAGAGAATTGGATAACAATTCTTACACAATCAACTCACAAAAACCATATCAGGGCTTTGAAATCACCCTCAACCAATTCAGATTCAGTTACACATGTTTAAGAACGTGGTAAATACAATACAACATGGAGACATTCCAGAAAATGAAAGGGAAGGGAAAAACTTAGCAAATTTGATGTAATTCTCTTTGGATTGTAGTTCTTCCTCTTTCCAAGCTTCCTTTCTCCTTCAAGAACTCCAAGAGATGAAAGAATTCCAGAGCTGCAGCCTCCACCACGTTCTCCCCTCTTCAAGTTATGAAAATAAAACCCTAAAATGTGTTTAAATACTCTGCTACAGTAACCTGCTACAGTGTCCCGTATTATACATGCTACAGTGATTTGTGGAATTACATTTCTATACTTCTCACACTGTTTTGATTACAACTTTTGGTACACTGAATGGATTTATAAACCGTAAATTTCTCCAGAAAATAGACTTCGAGAGCTTTCCAACGGTATATAATATGTCATCGGGTTCATTGTATATCAATACAATTAAATCCGAGAAGATGGTTGACTAGCAGAGGTGAAAATGAAGGGTTTTACTCCATTTTTGTGCAAGTTGCTCCAAAACTCCTACAAATATCAAAACCACACAAAAACATAAAAATACCAAGGAATATAGCAAAGAAACATGGACGAATTAATATGAAAATGATATATAATTAGACATCTATCAAAGTGCCATTGGGATCTTCAAGGCGTTAGTAAAGATTGGGCCTATTGAAGTAATGACTGAGTTTACAGTCCTTGACATTTTGATCACCTTTGTCGCTCTGTTGGGTCGTGCATGGTTTCATCCCCTTGGTGGAGTTCCTTCCACTTTGCATTAGAAATCTGATTCAATATGGATGGGGAGATTGTGACCATTCATGCAACCTCAACAATTGCACTCACTGCTTTGAGTGTGAAGGTTAGAGAAATACCTTACATGGGAGGCTTCCATGTAGCCATGATAGACGAAGTGAATCATATCGTTGCTTGAATAACGAAGAAACAAGGATGCTTGCTAGGAACTAGGCTTGGGAATAATAGAAGTGGTTTAACATCCTTTCTAGATTTCGAAGGCTAAATTTCCAAAAGAGGTTTGGGCTATGTGTTGGAAGAAGACGCAAGAGACTTTGAGCCTAAGAAAGGATGGTTCTTCAAGTTTATCAAGGCCCAAGATACAAAGTATGTGGGAGCTGCCGAACCATGGGTTTTCAAGGGAATACTGAAGACCAAATTTGAGATTTTGAAGGACATCCTTCAAGCTAGAATTTTCAAAGGGTATGACTTGACAAAAGAAATGGAAAAGATGAAGATGAAGGAGAAGAAGCCTCAAGATCAAGCACCACCAATGGACAAATCTGTCGACCTCGTTGTCTTCATGAAAGAAGGGATCAAGGATGTCTACTATGAGGATGAATTTACGTATTTGCTCCTAACCTATTTGAAGAAGAGGACATTGTATATGTTTCAAAATTCAATGCAATAAGGAATAGTTTTGCCTAGTTGTTTGATGTCTATTTTAATGGAATTATGCATGATAATTTGCATTTCACTAGCATATTTGACATCAACACTATTCAAGTTCATGACATTGATCTTGGTACAATTAAAGAACCTAAGAATATATGCAATACACTTGATACAACTTTTGAAGAGAGAAATTTGAAAAATTATTAAACAAACATGAAGAAGTCTTTGCTTGGTCCTATGATGACATGCCTAGAATTGATAGAAGTAATGTTGAGCAAGCAATTCTAACGTATCTACAGATGAAGCCGATCAAGCAAAAGTTGAGAAGGTTGAGATTGAATGGGCTCAAAAGATCAAGGAGGAAGTCTCCAAACAGATTGAAGCTAAGTTTCTAGATGTGGTAAAGTATCCAGAATGGTTAGCCATTCTAGTGCCAAAGAATAATGGAAGGGTCCGAATGTGTGTTGATTATCGACACTTGAATAAGGCCTCACCGAAGGATGATTTTCCTTTGCCTCACATTGATTTGTTAATAGACAGCGCCGCTACCAGTGTAATGTTTTCATTTGTAGATAGGTTTTCTGGGTGCAACTAAATAATGATAGCCAATGAAGATAAGATTAAAACGACCTTCATTATTGAGTGGGGAACCTATTGTTACAAGGTAATGCCTTTCAGTTTGAAGAATGCAGGGGCAACCTACCAACAGATGGCAACGATGATATTTCATAACATGATGCATAAGGAGATAGAAGTGTATGTAGATGACATGATGGTGAAATATGAAACTCGAGATGGTCATCTTAAAGCTTTGGATAGATTCCTAGAAAGGATAAAGACGTATAAGCTATGGCTTAATCCAAAAAAGTGGGTCTTTGGAGTTACCTTATGGAAGCTATTAGGGTTTGTAGTTAGCAAGAAAGGGATAAAAGTAGACCATGACAACGTTAAGGCAATTACGGAGATGCCATCGTCTAAGACCGAAAAATAAGTTGGAGGGTTTCTTGGGAAGATCCAATACATTAGTCAGTTTATTGCCAAATTGACGATATTTTGTGCACCGATTTTCAGGCTCTTAAAAAAGGATTAGCCAGTGATATGGAATGATCAATGCCAAGAAGCATTTGAGAAGGTTAAGAAGTACTTGCAAAATCCACCAGTTTTGAGATCACCAAGACCTAGTAAGAATGTGATTCTCTACTTGGCTCCTGAAGAGGAGGCCATTGGTGCTATGCTAGCACAAAAAGATGAGAATGGTGTGGAGCATGCCATCTATTAACTTAGTAAGAAGGCGCTACCATACGAGATGAAATACAGTTACATGGGGAAGACATGCTTAGCCATGGTGTGGCTCTAAAAGAAGTTGAGGTATTATTTTTCAGTCTTCTAAGATTAAGGCTGTCTCGAAGGAGGATTTGATGAAGTATCATTACGAAGCACCATCATTGGTAGGGAAGCTAGCAAGATGTCTGGTCCAGATGTCATAATTTGACATTGAGTATGTCACCAAGAAGGTAGTTACAGGAAGAGTAGTAGCAAAATTCTTGGTCATGAATCTGGTCGATGACGACGAGCCATGGGAGTTTAAATTCGGAGATGAACATCTAGAGGTAATCTCGATAATGGGATGGAGGATGTTCTTTGACGGAGCTATCAATCAAAATGGTGTTGGAATAGGAGTTATTCTAGTATCACCAACTGAAGTAATCATTCCCTTCACTAAGGAGTTAGAGTTTAGAGTCATCAACAACATGGTTGAATACAAAGCCTATGCCTTTAGGTTATAAATCATGATTTCTATGGGCATCGATGAAATAAAAGTGTTGGGAGATTCAAAGTTAGTCATTTCTCAAGCCAATAAAGATTGGGATCTATAGGAATAAAGGTTGAAACGATACCTTGAGCACATTAGAAGGTTGATTAGGAGGTTCAAATAGTGCACCTTCACTCGTCTTCATAAAAATGAGAATCAGATGGCTGACGCTTTAGCCTCTTTAGCATCAATTTAGGTAAGTACTCAAGAGTTACTGGTGAGACCAATAGGTATATCACAAGCACGAGGATCATAAGCATGGGGTCCTTACTACGTGGAACCCCATATAATAGAGGTCAAAATGGATGAGCCATGGTTCTATGACTTGATAAGATACCTGGAGGAAAGAAATTTACCAGATGAGACCAATGAGAAAGACAAGGTAGTACTATAAAGGTTGGCCCAACAAGTTACTTGTCATCAATGAGTGATGTACAAGAGAATGCCAAAAGGAATGTAATTGAGATGTGTTAACGAGAAAGGAGCTAGAAAGGTCATGGAGGAAATCCATAATAGTGTTTGCGGATCACTCATGAATGGATTGATACTTGTGAAGAAGATAATGAGACAAGGCTTTTTGGCTAACCATGGCGACAGATTGTGTCCAATTTGTGAAGAGAAGTCGCCAGTGTTAGATCAATGAAAATTTGATTCATCAACCACCCTCGGAGCTACAAGGAATGACAGCACTGTAGCCCTTTGCTAAATAGGGCATTGACATTATAGGCGAGATAAGGCCGTCAGCCTATAATGGGCATAGATATATAGTAGTGGCAATTGACTACTTCACCAAATAGATAGAAGTTGAGTCCTATAGCAAACTAGGGACAAAGTAGATGGCAAAGTTCATTAAGAAGAACATCATATGTAGATTAGGAGTGCCACATCACATCGTGACTGACAATAGGGTTCATTTCCAAGCTGAGACTAAGGCTTTGTTTGAGAAGTATGGAATTGAAAATCATAAGTCGTCTCCATATTGGCCACAAGCAAATGGAGTAGTAGAAGCGGCCAATAAGAACATCAAGAAGATGTTGGCCAAGATGGTACAGATGTACAAAGATTCGGCGGAGAAGCTGTTATTCGTGTTATGGGGTCATAGAACAACATCCAGAAGTTCAATGAGCATGATGCCCTTCTCATTAGTGTATGGTTTAGAAGTAGTCCTACCAATCAAAATAGAAATGAAATTAGCAAGAGTTCTGATGGAAATAAAAATTCCTAAAGTGGAGTGGGTTCATAATAGATGTGAGTAGATGGCCTTGATTGATGAGTAAAGAATGAAGGCCAAATATCACATACAATTGTACTAGAAGCAGGTTAATCAAGCCTTTAACAAGAGAATAAGGCAAGGAAGTTCAATAAAGGGGAATTGGTCCTTAAATAGGCTAGGCCAGTAGTTTTTGATCCGAGAGAGAAATTCAAGCCCAACTGGGAGGGCCCATTCATTGTGACAGAGGTCATGTCCGACGGAGTTGTCATCCTATCAGACATGGAAAGGAACGAATTTAGTAAGCCTATCAACATGGATAAGCTGAAGAAACACTATGTGTGAAAGAAAAAGAGAAAAAAGTGTGAGAGAAAAATAATTAATTAGAAAACCAGAAATGACTGATTAATGATAGAAGTTGTTTTTATTGTGCACATATTGTTCGAAGAACAAACGATTGTACTTTTATTAATGAAATGAAATTGTTTAGAAACAAAAATGCCTCTGAAATGTCTTATTATTTTGCATGATAACAAAAGGAAAGGATCTAACATCTAAGCTAATAATAAAACTATCAATGTCGTCTTTGCCTCTTCGATGGACTATGAATAGGCTTGGCATATCACTCATGGCACTATCTGGCTCAAAAAGCAGGATCATGAATTGAAGCCTGGAAGATCACCTAGTCCTTGTATTGGTCATCTATCTCAAAATTAGTATCATGGAATAGATTCCTCTCGATGATCTAATAAGGCCAAGAATCCCCAACACACTCTAGATAACGAGCAAATAGTCTCCCAGCATCAAAAGCAATCGATGAATCCATGATCCTCTGCTTAAATCCAAACTACTAACATAGTCTAGCAGGATGGTCGAACAAACTGAGGGTGAAACCTCCCAAAGGCATGCACATGATATAAGTCCTAACTGTCACATGTTCCAACCTCCACCATCAACAGTGCCAACAAATCTGAGTATCCGAAATAACTCGAAGCCAGTCGATCCAAGAGGCATGTCTCTCAAATATCCTCCGTGTATGAAGTCAAGAGCTATAATAGGAAATATCCCCTTCAGGCGGTGCTAGAATAGATAGCCTCTTTTGTAACCAAATTTGAGAAAAAAAATAAGAAAAATAAGAAAAAGCCTGCTAAGTCAAAAACCTGAAAAGGTGACTTAGGCAAAAATTAAGGCCAGCCCACTGAGTTGAAAACCTAAAATGGTAGCTTAGGTAAAAGTTAGGGCAAAAAAAAAAAGAAGAAGAAGAAAGAAAATCCCACTGAGTTAAAAACATGGAAGGGGCAGCTCAAACAAAAGATAGGGCAAGCTTGCTGAGCCAAAAACCCAAAAGGGTAGCTTAATAAAAAATTAGGGTTAAATAAAATACCTAAAGAAGTAAAAGATTGCCACTGAACCTCTGACTCGGATCAATCCTGATATGATCTAGTCCAATCAATGCTTCAAGAAAAACCAAGGGAATGGCTATGAAACCGGGTCCCATCTAAGGAATGACAATCACAAGATATGGGTCGCCAAGACTATCCAGTGAAACCAGTAGAAACTGTGTAAGAAGACAAAACTGAAGAAGGCAAAGCCAACCAAATGAGGTTCTATCCATCATCTCTAGTAAAGGGATAATGGAAGACAATTTCACACTATCACCTCTGGTGTGAATACACATGGTAGAAATTAGAAAGTCAAAGAAGTCGGCAAGATCAGACATCGATGGCATCTTAACCGTAGGCAGAATTATGCTCTTAGAACTGAACAATTGACAACCAAGTATGGCAAAGTATTGCTCATTCAAGGGGCAAAGCTCTTGCCCATTAAAATGGAAGAAATGATATAGACATTGGATTTTTGAGGCTTGATGATGAAATGAAGATGAATGTTAAGGAAAAGCAATGACCAAAATGTCCTTGGAAGCTGAAGAGGAAAGGGGTGAGAAGAAATTGGCAAAGGGTCTTAAAAACTGACATATGGCTTCAAAAAATCACATTAATTAATCCAAAAAGAATATATTAATGAATCATATACCTTTACGAAGCTACGGATGTTTAGTTTTTGTAGAAATTTACGGATTGCAAATCAGAGTTGAGCTCAAAAAGTTATGTGCAATTGAACAAATGAAGGTCAGAAGGGATTGCACTGTCAAGTGTCAAAATAGGAAGGACTGTAGGGAAACGGTGCCCAACGGTCAAACAACAGCCCAGTTGTTGACCAAACAGCCGCCTGACGGTCAAATAACTGTCTGACTATTGAGTGACAATTGCTTGACTATTGAGTGATAGCCGCCTGATGGTTTGCCAATAACCGCCCCTTTTTGGTCCCCTAATTTTGGAAACGTACATTTAGAACCTTCCGTATTTGATTTTTCTTTCCTTTTTCACTTGCACCCTTCAACTATATAAACCCCCCTCCTCCTCACTTTTCAACACACATTAAATTCATCTCTTCTCCCTCTTGAAGACATAATTGAGAATTCAAGGTGTCTTTTTAGTTTAAAGTTTTTAGACGTTTTATATTGCTCAAAACCCGGAAAGGATACGTCTTGAGAGCAGTTTTCTCTTCTCCCTCCTATTCTCTTATTTTTTTTTTACTAAGAATTAAGCATTTATAGGTTTGTTTATACTTAGAATTAGCATGTTGAGGATTTATTTTGATGCTAGAAGCATGTTTAGGATTTTATAGAATTGTTTAATCCTTTATTCGTTTTGTAAGGTAGAAATGCTTGTCAAGGTAAGTCATCCATCCTTCCTTTATTATAAACATGTTTAGGAGATTTTTCTTTGCAAATGCTTAGAATCATGCTTAAGAGCACATGTCTAGAATCATGCTTAAGAGCACATGATTAGAATTATGTTAAGAAGACTTATAATTTTTTAAGCATGCTAGGAAATAGCATAGAATAGGTAAGAATTACCACATTTACCCTTGAGTGCTTGAAGTAGGCTAGAATATGCCATGATTTGATATGATTGATATGAATGGGCTAGAATAGCCGTGTTTTGTTATGATTGTTTGACTTAGGCTAGAAATGCCTTGCTAGGCTAGAATTGTCATATTTAGAATTATAATCAAATTCTAGAATTGCAATAGGCTAAAATGCCATGATAGAATTATCAAATCTAGGTCGAAGTGCCATGATTCTAGATTATGGCTTTTTATTAAATTTTAATTGATTGATATGAGTGAATGTATGAATATACCATATTTAGAAGTATAATTGAATAATTGTATGATGCCATGAAGTGGTGGTGGACTTACATTGATGGTGAGGGACCATCACTTGTAAAATAATTGAATGTATGAATATGCATGTATGAGGTTGTAGAATATATTAGATTCTAGTCGTTTTCAATCATCATTTTTTAGAAGCTTTCAAGAGAGGCTGGAGGGCCTTTGCGAATGGCCTCAAACATGTTAGAAAATGTGAGAAGAGGCATTAGAAGGTGTGAGAAGAAGTAGAAGGGAAAAACATGAGGCTGATGACAACAGTCCTCACTCATCATCACCAACATCAATTGAAGAAGCAGCAACCTAAGCTTGAAGACGCTCAACCTCTCGCTCTAGACATTCGATTTGCTGGCGAACGTCTAGTCCAAGCAAGAAGCATAAGTTAGACAAGACTATTAAGTTAGACATCATGCATACATGAAACGTCAAATATTTTCTTCTAGGAAGCACAATCCCGAATGGTATAAAGTCTAGAAGTGATTGAGTTTTGTAGAATCATAATGCAATATGAAATATTGGGGGTAACCACATAAGACAAGGGCTCAACGCCTAGGCCTACCCGAATTTCAAAATGTCTTGCTGGTTAAAGGTTTGAAAGCTAATATAATTAATGTTAGTCGATATTTGATGACAAGTATATTGTTAATTTCGCACAAGACAAATGCATGATTTTAGACAATCTTGGCAAATGCATTTTCGAAGGAAATAGATCTTCAGATAATTGTTATTTGGTAATAAATGCATTTTATGCTAGGATTTCAGACGTAGAATTGTGGCATCAAAAATTAGGACACTTAAATTACAATGAGTTGGTTAAATTAACGAAGTTAGGTGCTGTTAAAGCTGTTCCTAAACTCAATGACAAAATCAATAGAATTTGTGGACTATGTCAATTGGAAAAACAAATTAAAAGTACACATAAATCAATCTCACATCTTAGCACATCCAAAATACTTGATTTGCTTCACATGGATCTTATGGTTCCTATGCAAATTGAAAGCATCTTTGGTAAAAGATACACATTTGTTTATGTGGATGACTTCTCTAGATATACGTGGGTTGATTTTATTAGAGAAAAATTTGACACTTTTGAAGCTTTTCAGAATCTTTGTGTTAAGCTTAAAAATGAGCAAAACAAGAACATTGGTAGGATAATAAGGATAAGATCATGGCAAGGAGTTTGAAAATGTTAACTATGCTGATTTTTGTAAATATCATGGAATTGAACATGAATTTTTAGCTTCCAAAATACCTAAGCAAAATGGCATTGTGGAATGGAAAAACAAGACACTTCAAAAGATGGCCAGAGTGATGCTCAATAGCAAAAAATTGACCAAAAGGTTATGGCCTGAAGTAATAAGCACTGCTTGTTATATTTCAAATATAGTATTTCTAAGACCTGGCACTAACCAAACACCTTATGAAATTCTAAAAGGTAGAGAACCTAATTTGAAATAATTTCATGTCTTTGGATGCAGGTGTTACATCTTAAATAACACAGAGCAGTTAGGGAAATTGGATTTGAAAAGTGATAAAGGAGTTTTTGTAGAATATGCACAAAACAGCAAGGCTTATCGAGTTTATAATCTTCAAACTGAGTCCATAATGGAGTCCTTCGATGTAGTGTTTGATGATCTAGATGATTATGTGAAGTACTCTCAAGAAGTAAGCATAACCAGCTTTATAGAAGATACAAAAAATCTAATACCAGATAGCAATAGCAGCAAAGAAGATTCAATTATGAAAGAGGAAACAACTGTTGTTATGACAAACACAACAACTACATCTGATGCATATATCTGGATAAAGACTCAATTGGAAATGAAGATGAAAGAAAAGATCCACCCTCTTGGATACAAAAAGCAGATCAAACAAGCTCAATCATTGGAAGCCCAGATGGAGTAATGAAGACTAAGAGCAAGGTAAGAAATCGGGTAAGATTTGCATGCTATATTTCATTATTTGAGCTAAAAGAAGCTTTAAAAAAAGATGTTTAAATTCAGGCTATGCAAGATGAACTTAATCAGTTTAAAAGAAATGAAGTATAGGAATCAGTTCTTAGGCCACAAAATGCAAATTTCATTGGAACTAAATGGATATTTAAAAACAAAACTGATGAAAGTGGTCAAGTAGTAAGAAACAAAGCTAGACTAGTAGCACAAGGTTATACACAAGTAGAAGGCATAAACTTTGATGAAACCTTTGTACAAGTAGTTAGACTTGAGTCAATCAAATTACTACTTGCAATTGCTTGCTTGCTTGATTTTAAATTATATCAAATGGATGTTAAAATAGCCTTTTTAAATGGCTATCTCAATAAAGAGGCTTTTGTTGAGTAGCCTAAAGGATTTGAAGATCCTAAACATCCTGATTTTGTGTACAAATTGCATAAAGCTTTGTATGACTTGAAACAAGCTCCTAGAGCTTGGTATGAAAGGTTGACGAACTTTTTGATCAAGAGAGGTTATAATAGGGGCAGCAATGATAAGACTTTGTTTATCAAACATGCATCTAACTATTTTAATGTTGCTCAAGTATATGTGGATGACATTGTGTTTAGATCAACTAACAAAAGCAAAACTAATGAGTTTGTTAAGTTGATGCAAGAAGAGTTTCAGGTGAGTATGGTAGGAGAATTAAATATCTTTCTTGGATGCATGTTAAACAGATGAATGATAGGATATTCATATCTCAATCAAAATATGCTAGAAATCTTGTAACGAAATTTGGGCTTAAGAATGCAAAACCAATGAAAACTCCTATTTGCACTAACATGAAACTTTCGAAAGACAATGCAAGAAAAAAGGTAGATGCAAGCTTTTATAGAAGCATCATTGGCAGTTTGTCATACCTCATAGCAAGCCGACTAGACTTGTGTTTTAGTATAGGACTTTGTGCAAGATTTCAAGCAAATCCCAAAGAATCACGCCTTGTAGCAGCGAAAAGAATTATGAGGTATGGACATGGAACCTGTGATTATGGGATATGGTTTTCTAAAGATACAAATGATTGTCTTACATGGTTTAGTGATGCTAATTGGGCAGGAAATGCAGATGACAGGAATAGCACATCAGGTGGATGTTTTTATCTTAGTACTAACTTGGTTTCTTCACACAGCAAAAAGTAGAATTCCATCTCTTTGTCTACTATAGAGGCTGAATACATAGCAACAGGGAGTTCTTGCACACAACTACTTTGGATGAAGCAAATGTTAAGTGATTATGGTACTGAACAAAAACCTATAACTATGTTTTGTGATAATACTAGTGTCATAAACATTTCCAAATCCAGTTCAGCACTTTAGAACAAAACACATAGATATAAGATACCATTTTATAAGGGAGCCTATAGAGTCTAAGGTGATACATATTGAAAACATCTCCACTACTAAACAATTAGCTGACTTATTCACCAATTCATTGGATACAACAAGATTTGAGAATCTAAGAAAGGCCTTAGGCATCTGTCTATTTTTTGAATAAGCATTATTTTCTGTTATATTAATTATATCTGCAATGTCATAATTTTTCTTCTAATTAAGCGCATATGAGTTATAATGTAAAGTTGTGTGAATATTAAGATACGGATTAAAAATGAAAAATGCAGAGAGGGCTGCCAATATATGATGTGTGAAAGCCATTATTGAGAGTAACCCCAGGGTACCTAAGAATATGTTGAGGTCACCTACTCAAATGAAAATGGCTACCTCTATATTGTGTGAAAGCTAGTGTTTATAATCCAATGGTATTAATTTTTTTGGTATGTCAAAATTTGTTTTCGACATCTCAATTGAATGAAAAATAAAGGTAAACAACTTTTGTTTGATGATTATAAACAGCTTTGAAATATGCTTTTTTAGAATGATTCATATGATGTCTAGATATTATTGTTATGATAAAAGTAATTGTTTTCTGTTATGTTTTTTATATCATACAATGCTTTTTATGCTTAACTGAAATTTGACTTTTTGTGTCTATATGTTAAAATGTCATGTCAGTTTTATTAGATTAAGGGGGAGAAACTTTAGTGGCGGAAATCCTAACTCTATTAAAATTCCTTATTTTAATGGAAATCAAAATTTGAATTTATCGCATTAATGATATTAACAAGCTTGTTTTGGAAAATGAATTAAAATTTGAATTTTATAGGAAACCAAATTTTATTAAAAACTCAGTTTCTTCACAAGTATATCACAAACCTAGTTAGGGCTATTTTTGTTCATATCAAAATCGGCCATTATATTTGCATCCCATTCTCTCTCTCGTCTTGCCTCTCTCTGTTTTAGAAACTTTTGCAGAACTCAAACCCTAACAATGTCATCTTCATCTGAATCTAAAAAGACCACAAATGCAACATTATCCTCAAGTGACTCTGGTTACAACAGTAACGATAGCTCTCAATCATCTCAGTCACAACAACAATATGCAGAGATCCCGATTGATCCTGCAATGAATGAAGATGAAATCGTCCCTGTTGAGCAAATGAAGGACAAAATAAAGCCAAGTTTATCAAGTTTCTTACTGCAAATGTCAAGCAAAATTTCTTGAAGTACACATCAAAGAGGAAGTTACAGATTGAGAGGCCAGTGAAGGTAATAGACTTTAACAAGTATGGCTTGAGTGAACTACTTGAGTCCATTTACTGGACAAGAACGATAAACAACTTCCTACCTCCTATTAAGTCTTTGATTCAAGAATTTTATGCAAATATACCTAAATAAATTAATAACCCAAAGAGCTTTCGTTATCATAAGGTATATTGTAGGGGAAAATTTGTGAAGTTTTCACCGAATGTCAGAAATACTTTCTTTGTTATACCCATTGGAAGCATGCGTTCTGTTGGTGAAATTTTTTATATCAAAACTGTGCTTAAGGAGATAACAGGTCGTGATGATCTGGTTTGGGATCCAAAAGAGGGAATAGCTCAACAATACCTTACTAAGAAATATAGAGTTTCCCATAAGATAGCTCAATGTGATTGGTTTCCCCTTCCCATCAAAATCAAGTCAGGGAAGATAGAGTGAAATTCTTGTTTTGTCTGGGCACAAATAGACCAATTAATTTAGGCTTGTGGATCTATAGAATGATTGTTTAGATTGCACCATATAAGTCATATTATCATTTGCTTGTGTTTCCTTGTTTGATTCGAGGAATTTTGGCACAAAATAGTGTACCAATAAGCCCCAAAGAAATCTCTGAAATTCTATCTAAGCCTATCACTAAAGGTTTTTTTGACCATATTGCATGACAAAAGTGATTTGCCACCTCCTGAACCAAGATAGAGAATGTTTACAAACAATCCAATGAGCAAGCTGGAAAAGCAGCTTGCTTTGATAAATTCTACTTTGTCTGATATTGTGCAGGATATCAAGGACATCAAAGCAAAGCAATTCGAATTGGAGTAGAAGTTTGCTGGAAAATCTATTGCTGCAGAAGAACAACCACCCATAGAAACTGAAGATGTGGTGCAAGAGCATCCAGTAAAGCAAATGCCAGTAGAGGATCAAGGTGAACAAACTGCTGTTGAGATAGAGAAGGTAATAGAAAAAGAAAAAGAAATCAAAGAAGAAAGCTAAAGGAACTGAATTGAAGAGCAAGAAAAAGGTCAAAGTGGTGAAGTAGAAATCTAATAAGAAAAAGAAGCATCTTACAGTAACAGTTCCAAAACTACAGGATGAATCTTTGTCAGACAAGCCAGCTTAAAAAGAACCAGCTATACCACAATCTTTACCACCTCTTGAAGAAGAACATGTCAATGAACCAGTTCCTGTAGCAGAACCACATGTTTCTACACCACATCAGTCATCACCACATGATGCAGATCACCCAGTGACCTAGCTTCTGAGACAGAGCAGCCAGTGAAAGAGCTTCCCTTGGCTATTGCTGCTGAATCCCTTGTGGAGATGTCTCACAACATAGAAACCAATGCTGAGAAAAGAGAAAGAGAAATTAGACGAATTGTGGCTGAAATTACTACTTTTACCATTGACACATCTGAGTAGAAAGATACTCTCACAGCTTCTGAGCCACCTCCTCCATCCACCACCAGCAAAAAGTTTAAGACTATGGCTGCCAGCACCAAGAAAAGACATGGGCGTTTCTCTTCACCTCCTGTTCGCAAATATACCCGACATCATTAATTTTGCTCTTAAATTATTTTTTGAACTTGTTATGAAACCAAGAGGGAGAAGAGGTTTTTCTGATTCTGATTCTGATTTTTTTTGTGTTTGTGTTTGTTTTATTCTAAATTGATCCTTAGGGGAAGTAGGTAAGGGGGAGTCTATAATTGAATTGCTTTATGACTAATGCTCTGATTTACTATTCTATTTACTTTGTTTTTGTCTTCATATTTAAATTGTTTGTTTCTTTGTTTACCGCATTTTATTTAGCTCTGATTGTGTTAATGCATATAACTTTTCTTGAATGTTGTTTGACAGGTTTGTCCAATTAGCTATGATTTTTTTTTGCAGGTCATTTACATTCAGACATCGTACTGTTATATCTTATTTTATTATGTGGTTTATAATTGAAAAGTTGTTTTTTCTTTTAGTATGGCATTTTTTGTTAAATGGCATATGATTGCTTATAATTGCTTCAGACTTTTCTTTGTGTGCTGTTCTTTGGTCAGAAATAGTTTGATGTTTTTATAACAAGTTGCCAAAAAGGAGGAGATTGTTGGTGTAAGAAACGTGACACTTAAAGCATGTGTTATGCACATAATTATTTTGGCTAACTGTAATTAAAACAAGATGTTATATTGTTTCTTATTCTACTGTTTCTAAAAGTTTATTTTATAAAGTATTTTATTTATAATGAATATCTCTTTTAATGTGACATAATGTATCCTGGTTAGATTACGAGTATACTTATTCGAAATTATAATCCTTTATTGTAATTGAGTTTGATTAAGATTCCACAGGATTTTAGAGAGATAACACAATCGGGTATCATACTATATATAATGTTAGTTTACATAATTTATATGTGTGTGTATGTCATGGCGTTTCAACAATTATTAGGGGAGAGCTTTAACGCAAAATTGGAATGCTTCTTTCATGTTGTTTTATTCATGTATGAGAGATTGTAATTTCGCATGAATTTTGGTTAGGTTTGATTGAGTTAGTATACACTTGAGAAAACTTGCGGATTGAGTGTTTATGTAATTCAGTATCAAACATCGTGATTTTGTTTTACTTAACAGTTTGTTGTTAAGTTGTCAGCGACAAAGAGTGGACAGTGTCACTAGAGTTTAAGATCTTGGCAGAATTTTGTTTTACAAAGATTAGATCAGTGTGTGAGAGTAATTCAATACTGTAAACGATCCTAAAGATTGTACAAACAAAAACTTAGTGAATTGCAGTTCTAAGCTGTTCGCGAATGAAGGTTTGATAACCGAATCACGTAAAATCCTTATATGCCATTTTACTTTATAGTTTACTGTTATATTGTTCATAACTTTCCACTTTCAGATCTTTCAAATACTTATAAATATTTATATTAAAAGATTTCATAAAAAATTAGAATGCAAAATTTTTTTTCCCAAGTAAATGTTAAATTTGAATACTCGCCCTCTATTTTGTTAAATTGCATGTCGACTTATTTTGTGGGCTCATATTTTTAAACTTACATGCAAATTTCATGTTTTTTTTCAATATGTTGATTCTCTAATTTCCCCAATCTCTATTCCAATTAAGTCTATTCAATCTTTAATCTCAACATCTGTTCATAACGAAGAGTAATTTAAAGTGACTCTCACAATTTACAATATCATAATTTATTAATCATTTAGTACACTCGATCACTAAATCTCAAATCCCTCCCAAGTGTTTTAATTTTCTTTATAATTTTTTTTTCAAGTTGTTATTGTAATTTTTTAGCTCATGTCATTTCATTTGATTTTCATATGCTCAAATTTTTATCTTTACTTTGGGCCATAAAATTTTAGTCTTGGTTTAGTCATTTGGATGGCGTGACCTTTCTTTATTTCTTGAAGAGTTTTTTTTAAGAAGTTGTCTTCATTTTTTAATAATTTAATTTACATGCTACACAAATTTATATGTTTAATATATATTAATATAATCAACTTTTATTAGGGTAATCATAAATTTTTTTAAAAAATTGTTAGTTCTGGAAATATGCAGTTATAAGTAATATAACAGTAAACTGTAAAGTAAATCGGCACAAGAAGATTTTACGTGGTTCAGTTATAAAACCTATATCCACGGACAGCTATAGAGCTATAATTCACTAAGTTCTTGTTTGTACAATCTTTAGGGTCGTTTACAGTGTTGACTCAGTCTCACACGCTGACCTAATCTTTGTAAAACAAAATCTCACCAGGATCTTAAACTCTAGTGACACTGCTCACTTTTTGTCGCAGATAACTTAACAACACACTGTTAAGTAAATCTTAACCACGACGTTTGACACTAAATTACATAAATATTTAACTCGCAAGTTCTCTCAAGTGTATACTAACTCAGACATACCTAATTAACAATTCATGTATGATTACAATCTCTCGTACATGAATAAAACACTTATAAAATCAAATCAAAGAAGCATTCTAATTTGCGTTGAAGCTTTTCTCTTAATTCTTGGAATGCCGTGACATAGACTCACCCAACCAACAAATTATATGTTATGTAAATATAACAATATATATAGTGGGAAGTCTGAACGAAATCTCCTTAGACTCCTGCAAAAATCTTAATCAAACTCTCATTAGGATAAAGATAAATATAATATAAAGTAATATAATTAACTTCTAAAGGAACTAGGACACAAATAAATATTCTCCTATAATAGGAAGTGATAAAATTAACTCCTAAAAGAATTAGGATACAAATAAATATTCTCTTATTTTAACTAAGATATATTAAATAATATCTTATTCTAAGAAGATATTAATTATAAATCAAATACTTCATAAAATATACTTCTAAAAACAGTAAAATAATAAATAATATAATATTCTTGTTTAGACAAAAATATCATATGTATGACACATGTATGTTTACATTAACAAAAAATGTTGTAAATATTTTTAAATTATGTAATTGTATAATCTACTATTAGAGATTAATATTTTATTTATTTTTGTCATAAAAATAGGATTTATAAATATGTAGGATAAATTGAAGCTAAACCGATTAATTATTTGTGTTGTGTTCAATTGAACAGATTGGTCTAAAACAAAACGACTTGCCGTTATAGTTGGAGGACTCCTAGTGGCAGTAACCCGTTCTTCACGATAAGAATCTAGAATAATCTTGGCATGGCGTGTAAGTTCAGGTTTAAGACGTGGCAGAATCCTATTGGCCCACTCTCCGTAATCATTCCAGTAATCTACGTTATAAAGAGAGGATCCCTAATCGGAGCCTAAATATCAAAAATTGCAATTTTCGGTAACTCTCTGTCAAGTTAACTTTCTCCCAAGGTATGGGTAATTTTATTAGTAGATTGATAGCTGCTTTGATTAAATTATTGAAGCATCGCATGTCTTATGTCAATTGGAATCTTTTCAAGTTTTTTTTTTTTCTTTTCGATTAATTGATCGAAATCCTAATTGACAATTGAGATTTACAATTGTTACGTTATGATTGATTTCGCTTGGTTTGATAATTATCTGGAATATTCAGTTGATTTGCAATTAATCTCTGTATTATTGTTAGATCTTGATTAATATATGTTTGTGAATTAACTGAATATTAATTAATTTATCTTGCCATGATTGTTGGTACGTCGAGATTGTTTATTCTTTATAGCTGAATTGTGATTTTCCTTTTAATTTTGTATTTAATGATCTAAAGCGTAGTTTGAGGATTAAGTTTTCGGATAGTGGTCTTTCTTATGTTCTATGTTTGATTGATCGTTGAAAATTTTGTTGAAAATTGTGTTCTTGTGGTTGAATAGATGCAAATCTTTGTGAAAACTCTCACCGGCAAGACCATAACCCTTGAGGTTGAAAGCTCAGATACCATTGATAATGTAAAAGCGAAGATCCAAGACAAAGAAGGGATTCCACCTGACCAGCAAAGGCTTATTTTTGCCGGTAAACAACTCGAGGATGGTCGTACTCTTGCTGACTACAATATTCAGAAAGAGTCCACTCTCCACTTGGTGCTCCGTCTCAGGGGTGGGATGCAAATATTTGTGAAAACCCTTACTGGCAAAACTATCACCTTGGAGGTTGAGAGCTCTGACACTATAGATAATGTCAAGGCCAAAATCCAGGATAAGGAAGGTATACCACCGGACCAACAGAGATTAATCTTTGCTGGGAAGCAGCTTGAAGATGGTCGTACCCTTGCAGATTATAATGTCCAAAAGGAATCAACTCTTCACCTGGTGCTCCGTCTTCGTGGGGGTATGCAAATCTTTGTGAAGACTCTAACTGGAAAGACTATTACCTTGGAAGTTGAGAGTTCGGATACTATTGACAATGTTAAAGCCAAGATCCAAGACAAGGAGGGGATCCCACCGGATCAGCAGAGGCTTATCTTTGCTGGTAAGCAACTTGAAGATGGAAGGACCCTTGCTGATTACAATATCCAGAAGGAGTCCACTCTTCACTTAGTCCTCCGCCTCCGTGGAGGTATGCAGATCTTCGTGAAGAACTTGACTGGGAAAACCATTACTTTAGAGGTTGAAAGCTCAGACACGATAGATAATGTGAAGGCAAAGATCCAAGATAAGGAGGGCATCCCACCAGATCAACAGAGGCTTATCTTTGCTGGTAAGCAGCTTGAAGATGGTAGAACCCTTGCAGACTATAACATTCAGAAGGAGTCAACCCTTCACTTGGTTCTTCGCCTCCGGGGTGGCATGCAAATTTTTGTTAAGACGCTTACTGGTAAGACGATCACTCTGGAAGTTGAAAGTTCTGACACTGTTGACAATGTGAAGGCAAAGATTCAAGATAAGGAGGGGATCCCACCGGACCAGCAGAGGTTGATCTTTTCAGGCAAGCAGCTGGAAGATGGGAGAACCCTTGCAGATTATAATATTCAGAAGGAATCCACCCTGCACTTGGTGTTGAGGCTGCGTGGAGGAATGCAGATTTTTGTTAAAACCCTGACTGGAAAAACAATCACGCTCGAGGTTGAGAGTTCAGATACCATTGATAACGTGAAGGCTAAAATTCAGGACAAGGAAGGAATTCCTCCAGATCAGCAGAGGTTAATATTTGCTGGGAAGCAACTCGAGGAAGGGCGCACCTTGGCTGATTACAATATTCAGAAGGAGTCTACTCTGCATCTTGTCCTTCGCCTTCGTGGTGGTTTTTAGTGGCTTTAAGGTTCTATGTTGAGTCTCAAATTGTTGTGTTATGTGTCTGTGCACAATTTGGTCATTTTTGATGGCTTAAAATAAGTTTGGGACGTTTTTTATCTTTTAATGTTTCTGTTTTTGGCTTCATACTGTCAAAGATATGCTGGAATGGCCTGAGCGAGGGCATTTTATTTGGTTTTGCTTTCGTAAAGAAAGTTTCCTTGCTCTAAATATGCAATTATTTTTTGGTTACAGCATTGCATTTGCTTCATGGCTCGCTAATGTTGGATGCATATAATGAATGGAAGTTTTTACGGATTTCTGCGTTTATGGATACATTTATCTCCGCGGTGGTGTTTAATGGATACTTTCTGCTGCTGGATGCAGTCTATAGCAATGGGTACCTGTTCTTGGTTAATGATTGGATGATGTGGTGTTGGTGCACAAGTTGACTTGTAGGGGTTATCGTGCCTCTTCTTTTCTAATGCTTGTTACTGGACGTTCTAGCTGTACGTGGGGCTTGTAACAGGGTAGAAAGTTCCTATGTGATTATGGTTTTGATAACTCGTGTCTAGCTCTGGGATTCTCCTAACAACTTTGCTGGTCTATTTTTATTTATTTATTTTATCTGTATATGCCTGTGTATTTTGGTTGCCACGGTGTGGAAGTGGAGTAGATGAGATTAATGGCTATTGCTGCATAGACTTTAGATTTAGCAGCAATGTCTGATGGTGGTGAGAAACATGAATCGATGGGGCAGGACCAGTGTGTAGTTGTTGGGTACTTGTCAGAAGTGACTTCATCTGGATATATATAACCACTTATGCATAAGATCTAGTTGTTAGCTTGCCATTTAGCTCGATCAAATGAGGAAGGTTGAGATCTCAGCATTCTAGCTAGGACGATTGCAGTCTAATGGAATGGGGAATGAGGCAACTGTATGAAAATCATGAAATTAGCTGAGAATTTGGTTTCTACTTTTACTCGCCATTAGCGTGGATCGATTAAATGGTTAAATTAAAATCGGCAACTGGTTTCTGCTTCTTGAGAACGTGCAATCTACTAAAATAAAGAAAACGTTAAAACTTAATTTTAAGTATTAGAAAAGATATTACGGTCGAAGACGACACAGTTAATCAGACGCCATCACACCAGCGGTTGGTGGCAGCCAGCTGTCTTTTGACAATGTCTTTTTTATTATTTAGAATATAAATTTTAAAAAATAAATGTTAATAAATTTATATTTTATAATACATTATTTAATTAAATAAATAAATATAAAATTTTATTATTCAAGCGTATTTTTGGATTTTAAATTATTTCGGGGGACAATTATAATATTTTGAATACCCTAAAAATTTTGCAATTTTTATTTTATTTTTGAAAAATACAAAATTTTAATTTTTTTAGTTTTTGAAAAATAAATTAATGAATTATATTTATAATTATTGTGATAATTATTTATAAAATAAATTAATCAATTATTTAAATAATATTAGTTTTGGATTCATAAAAAATTTACAAGATTAGTTTAAAAATTTAACATAGTGTTCTTAAGAAAACAAATTTTCTAAGGTGGGGGAGTGAAAAATTGATTGTTGAGACTTAAATAATCTTAATACATAGGAAAACTTTTTTGTAGTAAAAAATTTCAAAGAAATAATAAATTTAGGATCTCTAAGTAATCCTAAGCCGCCTTTTCCCTTGGATTAATGCGAACGAACACACCCTCGGAGAGCAACCTAGCACATTAATAGTTCCTTAATTGCATTGCATCTTTGCTATAATGAGAGGCATTGCATCTCTACTATAGGCTAATGAGAGGTATGTTGATGAAGATGCATGATACTGCGGCAAGCAGCAATACATATGGATACGCTGTGCCCTCAGCCATTTCCTGCAGTTTTTCTCCAAGCACCTATCCCTCTTTTTGCTCCTCCCAGCAGCATGGATGAACAGCTTTCGAGTTTTTTCCATCAGGCAACATCACAATTATGGGTCCTATTCGTGTTACGTAACGTTTACAGTGGCTCAGGTATTAGCTTTCTATTTGTTCAAGGCATCTCCGATGAAAACTTAGGTTTGGCTCATCAACCATAACGGTGATTAGGGTGATCCTACGACCGAAGGCATCGGCTAAGAGTGCCACTATCACAAAGATGGTGGCTAGCTAGGAGCCTACCCATAATTGTTGCGCACAACAACTCTTTAGGGGTGATAGCGAGACACATAGGGGGTATATATTAATCGAGTGCTTTGGCACATTGATGGGTTGGTTGTGGCTCATTATATTGTTTAGTGGATGCTTAACACGTTCAAATATCATGAATGTGAAATGCTACCACAAAGAGGTTCTGATAAGGTTTTGAAAGCTTTTAATTGCTTTTATTGGATAGTGGCTATTAAAGAGATAATGAAAGAGAATGGAACGTGTATTATTCTGAGAATTACAAAGTTTTATATAGGCAAATTGTCTAGACTAAAAAAGGAAGCTAATCCTAGAGATTGACAAAATATATACACTTGAATGTTGAATATTACACATAATTTCATAATAAAGATGATTGTTTCCTTTTGTATGTTGCCTGTAATCAAGGAGCAAATCATGGACGATTATTTCCATTTGTATGTTGCCCGTAATCAAGGAGTGAATCATGGCTTGACAAATGGTATTGGCTTATCATGCCCCCACAAGATTGACTATCCGTTGAAGACGCCAATCTTGGTTCTATGAGTATGAAAGTGAAGACTAGGTAGAGGTTTTGTAAGAGAATCGGCAAGTTGATTAGAAGTATGGACATGAGCAATGCGTAGGCGACTTGTAGCAACTGGATCCCGAACAAAATGAAAGTCGATGGCAATGTGCTTCATACGAGAATGAAAAACTGGATTGGCACAAACATTGGTAGCACTCACATTGACACAATAGATGACTAGAGTAGGAGAGATAGGTAATTGTAGTTCTTGAAGAAGATTCATTTCCCACTTAACTTCAGCTGCAGTAGAGGCAATGGGCCAATACTCGGCTTCAGTGGAAGAGCGGGCAACAATCTTTTGCTTTTTAGAACTCCAAGAGATTGGATTGACACCAAGGAAGACAACATAAGCAGAGGCTGAGGTGCGATCATGAGGATCACTTGCCCAATCAGCATCAGCAAATGCATGAAGAGTTTAAGGAGATTTCATGCAGAGCATTAGACTTTAGTCAAGTACCCCGTGAGATAACAAAGCAAGCATTTAACAGCAGTCTAGTGAAGTGTGAAGGGACTATGCATGAACTGAGAGAGCTTATTCATAGCAAAAGAGACATCTGGACAAGTTAAAGAGAGATATTGTAATGATCCAAGAGTTTGGCGATATAAGGTGGCATAAGCTGGGGAAGATCCGTCACACAATTGAGAACTGTAGATGGTGCAAGAGGCATAAAAACAGGCTTTGCAGTGGTCATGTTAAGTCGATGTAATAGATCACTTATATATTTTCGCTGAGATAGAAATAAACCATAAGTGGTATAATGAGCTTCAACCCCAAGAAAGTAGGAGAGATTACCAAGATCCTTTAAAGAGAATCGCTAAGCAAGGGTTGAGATAAAAGTAGTCACATGTGCGGCGGACGATCCAATGATGATGACATCATCAACATAAACCAATAAATATAAAACTGCATTGGGAGAGTGAAGCATAAATGAAGAAGTGTTCGACTAGGGGTGGGAGAAGCCTTCAGATACAAGGAAATTACAAAGTTCCTAGTACCAAGCACGAGAAGCTTGTTGCAACCCATAAATTGCCTTTTTTAACTTGCAAACATGATTAGGAAAATCTAAATGTTCAAAACCAGGCAGCTGTTCCATAAACATTTCATCAGATAAAGATCCCTACAAGAATGCATTATTCACATAAAGTTGGCGTAAAGGTTAACGGTTAGTGATAGCAAGAGGAAGTAATAATCTAACAGTGGTAGGTTTGACAACAGGGCTATAAGTCTCAGAAAAATCAACACCAGGATGTTGAAGAAAGCCTTTGGCCACTAAGTGAGCCTTAAAACGAGCTATGGACCCATCAGGATTTCTCTTAATTCAATAGACCCACTTACAGCCAATAACATTTTGTGTAGGTGTACAGGAACTAGAGACCATGTTTGATTAGAAAGTAAAGCATTTTATTCTTCACTCATGGCTTGACGCCAAGCATGATATTTTATGGGCTTGTTCCAAGGTTGATGGTTTAGCGTTTGGAGGGACAATGGAAGTGTGAAGGTCAGGGATGTGTTTGGATTTAGTAATGTTGTTGCAGAGCCTAGTGTTTTAAGCGTGAGTTGTGGTAGCTATAGTAGGAGTAGAAGAAAAGGATGGAATACTTACCTATGAAGAAGTGGCTGCATCTCTAGGTGGAGGCATGGAGGAGGAGCCTGAAGAGGAAATGTCAATTGCGAAAGGAGAAGACACACCATGCAAATCAGGTAAAAGAAAGGATACTATTTTAGATGGCGTAGTAGAAGAGAGAGGTAGCTTGGAGACAAGAGGAGGGTTTGAGTGACGTGGTGAAGAACTAGATGTGATAGCAGGAGAAGACATGAAACTGGAAAATTTGGGAAGTGGATGCTGTAATGTGGGAAGCCAATCAACAAAGGAGGGTAATGTAGAATATGACTTAGAAGAGGAAGTACTTTTAGGAAAGGGAAAGATGTTCTCTATAAAGACTATATGTCTAGCAGTGAATATTTTGTGAGTGGAGAGATATCAAGACAAAGATATGCATGATGTAGAATAGAATAGCCAACAAACACACAAGGATGAGACCGTGTTTCGAGTTTGTGAGCAGTATAAGGTCTTATCCATGGGTAACAGAGGCAGCAAAAAATTTTTAAGAATAAATAATTTGGTGACTGTTTAAATAAAGTAAAAGGAACTTATTATGAGTGGTTGGAGATAGAATTTGATTAATGAGATAATAGCAGCTTTAAAGGCTAAAGACCAGTGAGGCATGGAGGCATGATGAAGCAAAGTAAGAGCAGTTTTGACAATATGTCGATGTTTATGCTCAGTTGTGCCCACATGTTCAAGAGTATAAGGAGGGGATTTAAGATGTTGAATTCCAACACTAGAGAGGAAATGGCCGAGACTAGTGGCTTTGCCACTACCATCGATATAGATAGTTTGAATTGTTGTAGAAAAATAACGTTCAACAAGTGATTTAAAGCTTTTAAAAATTGAAGTGACCTTAAATTTTTGTTTGAGTGGATCAAGCCATGTATATTTTGTAAAATAATCCACAAATATGAAATAATAATGATAATTATCAAAAGAAATTAGAGGAGTAGGTCCCCAAACATCCATAAATAGAATTTCCGAAGGTTCAGAGCAATGTAAGGAAGAAACATCAAATGGAAGTTTATGGCTTTTATTACATAAACACGCATTGCAAGAAATAAGAGCAGAGCTAGATGATAGGTGTCTATTTATGTATTACTTTCATATCAATTCGTCTATGTTTCTTTGCTATATTCCTTGGTATTTTCATGTTTTTGTGTGGTTTTTTATGTTTGTAGGAGTTTTGGAGGAACTTGCACAAAATTAGAGTAAAACCCTTCATTTTCACCTCTGCTAATCAACCAATTTCTCGGAGTTGATTGTATCGATATAAAATTAACCGGATAAAATGCTATATACCATTGAAAAGCTCTCGAAGTCTATTTTTTGGAGAAATTTACGGTTCATGAATTTATGTAGTGTACCAAAAGTTGTGATAAAAATGGTATGAGAAGTGTATATTTGTAATTCCATATATCACTGTAGCATGTTATTAAATACGGGGCACTGTAACAAGTTGCTGTAGCAGAGTATATAAACACATTTTAGGGTTTTATTTTGAGAACTTGAAGAGGGGGAAACGACTTGGAGGCTGCAGCTCTGGAATTCTCTCATCTTTTGGAGTTCCTGAAGGAGAAAGAAAGCTTGGAAAGAGGAAGAACTACAAATCTAAGGAGATTTGCAAAGGATTTGCTAAGTTTCTTCCTTTCCCTTTCATTTTCTGGAATGTTTTTGTATTGTTTTATATTGACTACGTTTTTGAATATGTGTAACTGAATCTGAATTGGTTGAGGGTGATTTCAAAGCCTTTGATATGGTTTTTGTGCGTTGATTGTGTAAGAAGTTGTTATCCAATTCTCTAATTGAAGTTGCTTGTATTTTCCCATATCTAATGCTTATGATTGCTTGCTGATTGTATTTGGGGTGGCCAACTGAATATAATCTGGTTGTTGTCTATTGCTAGCTTAGAAATCTTGATCCGTAATTGTCTTGAATTTTCAATCATTATTAGCAAAATTGTGATCAGAGATTGCAATTGAAAAATACAACCTAGGTTAAATAATCCGAACCTGTGTGATTATTGCTTAGATCAACCTGTCTTTCTTTTCATAATGTTTCCATTGAATTAAACTCAGAGAGCTTATTCTAGGTTGTTTAATGGATAGAGATTAAATAAAGAACTTGTTTTATTTAACAACAAAGTAAGGAAAGATTTGGGTAACAGAGCTTGTTATTATCTACGGTTGATAACTTCAATGCTGTAATTGGATGACAATTCTATGTTAATTCAGAAATTCATATCTTGTGACAGAGAAAGAACCCTTAACCAAGTGTCTCTCATTGATTTTTTACTCCCTTTTACTTTGTGTTGTGTTATTGTGCATTTACATTAATATTTCATTTAATTAATCCATCAACAAAACCCCCCCATTTAGTTAATTGTTGCTGGAAATAACAAAATCAATTAGATTCAATCCTCGTGGGAACGATATCTACTTATCACTTTATTACTTGTGCGACTAGTATACTTGCTAGTTTCAAACGCATCACTAGACCTAGATATCAGTAGTTTGTACATAACAATAATTTGATGAAGAATTTTGGATGATGGGTGACCAAGTCGACTGTGCCAAAAAGGAATGGTAGAAGAGGTTGAATTTGACAAGGTTGCTGTAAGAGCTAAGTGACGTGGGGAGCTAGTCACGGAAATTGACCCCTGATACACATTGCCCTCACTCCGGCCTCCCACCAAGGATGCCCCCATAATTAGTTCCGTCACAAGAAAGAAATCAGTAAAAAATTCAATCGATGTGTTGTTATGAGAACAAAATTGAGAAATAGAAATAAGATTTTTTCATGATTTTAGGTGCACACAAAACATTATTAAGTCTGAGAGTGGAATCAGAAAAATTAAGAGTAGTGAATCCTATATGAGGAATAAGAACGTTATTCCCATCACCAACTGAGATATCTTCAGTACCACTACACTCAGAGTGAGAAGAGAGATTTTACAAGTTTGAGGTTATATGGTGAGAGGCTCCAGAGTCAACGATCCAACCAAATTGATTTCCTTGAGTCTCATGAGTTGTGAAGTTGGCTTGTGGCCAAGTGGATGGTGAATAACGTGATCGGCAGAATTTTGCAACATGGCCAGGTTTGCCACATAATTGACAAACAACCCGATTTTGATTGCCGTTAAAAGACGGCCGCCAATTTAGATTTGATGGAAGTCCTTGTTTGAATGAATTATTAGAAGTCCTTTGAATGAATTAATAGTGCTATTGGAATCGATTGGCATTCGTCTCATCGGAGGAACTATTGTTACGTCCTTTCTTATTGTGTTGTTTCTGCATGTATTGAGCCGTGAAGGAGGAGTCTTCTTTTGTTGTTGCAGAATGCTTGAGACTAGTTTATAGCCAAGAAGTTTCTCGATTAATTCTTCAAAGAAGATACGTGACTCTCTTGCACGCAAGGCAGCCTTAATTTCTTCGAAGAAATTAACATTGAAAGGCATTTGTGGCAGGCCGAAACCGCCGCAAAAGCACTTTTACGGTGGTTCTACGGCGGTTCACAACCGCCGTAAAAACAACCGCAGTAAAAACTTTTACGACTTTTACGGCGGTTTTAGCCCGCCGCATATGATTTTAAACGGCGGTTTACATGTTCGATGCAAAAACCTACGACGAAATGGGATTGGCATATAACACACCATTTTACAGTGGTCCTAAACCGCCGTAAATATACGGCGGGCATATAACCGCCGTAAACAAGGCTTTCTGAGGCGGTCAAGAAACCGCCGTATAAAGTACTTGATGCGTTCGAAACTAGCAAGTATACTAGTCGCACAAGTAATAAAGTGATGAGTAAGATATCGTTCCCACGAGGACTGATTCTAATTGAATTTGTTATTTCCAGCAATAATTAACTAAATGGGGGGTTTTGTTGTTTGATTAACAAGATGAAAAACTGAATACGATGGTAATTAATGAATAACACAATGCAAACTTAATTGAAATGGGAATTAATCAATGACAGAAATCTGGTTAAGGGATCATTCTCCACCACAACATACGGATTTGCGAATTAATCACAAAATTGTCATCCAATTACACCATTGAAATTATCAACCGTAGATAACAACAAGCTCTGTTATCCCAATCTTTCCTTACTTTGTTGTTAAACAAAACAGGCTCTTTATTTATTCTCTATCCATTAAACAACCTAGAACAAGCTCTCTAAATTTAATTCAATGGATGCATTACGATAAGAAAGATAGGTTGATCTAAGCAATAAACACACAAGCTCGGATTATTTAACTTAGGTTGAATTCTCCAATTGCAATCTCTGATCACAATTTTGCTACTAATGATTAGAAATTCAAGACAATTACGGATCAAGATTTCTAGTCTAGCATAGACAATATCCAGATTATATTCAGTTGGCCACCCAAATACAATCCAGCAAGCAATCATAAGCATTAAACATGGAAAAATACAAGCAACTTCAATTAGAGAATTGGATAACAACTTCTTGCACAATCAACTTACAAAAACCATATCAGGGGCTTTGAAATCACCCTCAACCAATTCAGATTCAGCTACACATGTTTAAGAAGGTGGTAAATACAATACAACATGAGACATTCCAGAAAATGAAAGGGAAGGGAAAAACTTAGCAAATTTGATGTAATTCTCTTTGGATTGTAGTTCTTCCTCTTTCCAAGCTTCCTTTCTCCTTCAAGAACTCCAAGAGATGAAAGCATTCCAGAGCTGCAGCCTCCACCACGTTCTCCCCTCTTCAAGTTATGAAAATAAAACCCTAAAATGTGTTTAAATACTCTGCTACAGTAACCTGCTACAGTGCCCCATATTATACATGCTACAGTGATTTGTGGAATTACATTTCTATACTTCTCACACTGTTTTGATTACAACTTTTGGTACACTCAATGGATTTATAAACCGTAAATTTCTCCAGAAAATAGACTTCGAGAGCTTTCCAACGGTATATAACATGTCGTCGGGTTCATTGCATATCAATACAATTAAATCCGAGAAGATCACTGACTAGCAGAGGTGAAAATGAAGGGTTTTACTCCATTTTTGTGCAAGTTGCTCCAAAACTCCTACAAACATCAAACACACAAAAACATAAAAATACCACGGAATATAGCAAAGAAACATGGACGAATTGATATAAAAGTAATACATAAATAGACGCCTATCAAATTCCCCCACACTTAGACTTTGCTAGTCCTCGAGCACTAAAATGATACGAAACAAAACTAAACCGAAATAGAATCAAAGAAAAATTAAAACACACAAATGCTTCAACTTGCAAATAGGCCTCAAAGATTGTACTTAATTATAACCCAAGGAAAACTTCAAAATAATGCACTTGAACAACAATTTTATCTCAAATATTAGTTTCGCTTCACTTCAATTCCTCAAGTGTGTGTGTGTAGAGCCATTCTCACCTAACCACTTGTAACCCGGATGAGTTTATGCTTAAAAATGAATCATATTTAATAGTGAAGATGTATGTATAAATGAACTCCATAGGCCTGCTTTTCAAGTCACTCTCCACTAATGTAGACATATACAACACCAAGGATCAAGTAGGACTTTATTAAGCTTGTAACGTTTGGCTTGGGTGAAGGTATGATCAAGGATAATAATTTGGCTCAAATCGTCCACAAACACTTAAATCATTCAAGATTATGTAGAGCTCACCCCTATAACACAACTTTATTTTAATTCACCAGGTTACTCCCCCAAACTTATTTAGAACACTCAATCTTCTTTTTTTTTTTCTCTTCTCTTCTTCTTCTTTTTTTTGTAGAAAACAAAAGAAAGTACACCCCCACACTTTGTTGTTTCATTCTTTTTAAGAACACCCAAGGGTATAAAACTCTTTTTCTCTTCTTTTTTTTTTAACTGCAATTCCACTCCCCTACACTTAAACAATACATTGTCCTCAATGTTTAAGTACGTGGAAGATAAGTACAGATTTTTTTCTCTTTTTTTTTTTTACAAACATAATAAAACTCACTTGCATTGCTCATAGCACAATCCAACCTCCTCTAACTTCCCAAAACCAGAACATAGCTCAAAATGTAATTGCGAATGATTTACATGCTCATAGGTAGGGGATAAACTGTTTGGAACAAATTCAATTGAGATTAGGAAATCTTTTAGTGAGTTAACAAAGAAAAAGGTTTACAGAGGCTCAAAGGGGTAACTAGGGACCAATTTTAGTCAAGGTTGGCTCTTAAGGCTCAAACAATCCAAAGATGGCATAAATCATTTCCCTAATGTTGCACAGTCTAGGATTTCGCCTCGAGTGACCATCAAACAAGTTCTAGAATTCATTAAAATCTGAAGAAACACTTAAATTACATAAACTTTCTCTAAGTGAATAAATAACTCAGTGATAATAGCTCAGTGCTCAATGTTGCGCAAGGAATCAAAGGCAAAGCGAAAACCAATAAACATTTCAAGCACACAGATCCATGCATTATTTATAATTTTCCAAGAGTTATTATCAATTCAATCATTATCTTATCATCGACCCACAAAATGCAAGAAAGAAGTACGTGGTGTTGTTACACCTGAGTCAAGATTGTATATTTCAACAATCCTTAGGACCAGTAGCCCGCAGACTTAAGGTTTCCAGCATATATACCTTTATTATGAAGAACAAAATAAGAAACAAGACACTTCAAACAACATGAAATAAACAAACTACAAAGTTATTAAGGAAGAATGCGTTTCAAAGGTTAAGAAAACCCCATATTCTATCATTCTCAGGTTTTTCCACAATTTTTTTTTAAAATCGAAACTTATAAAGATAAAAACACATAACAACTCTAAATTACGCAAAACTAAACTCACTCATAAAATAACAAAGTTCAACAAGTCAGCAAACAAAAACAAGTTAGTTAGAATGGGTCTACAAAGTTTAGAAGTTAGCCTCCTATTCAGCCATTATGGATTGAAGAGATCCAGAATGCGTTTCAAGAGAACTTGAACTTTTTAAGCCACCACTCTAAAAACCGAGATTAGAAAATATTCCTGGGATGAAAGAAATAACCTGAAAAAGCTAAAAAGAAATAACATGAAAACTCTCAAATAAACACAATAAAAAGAAAGCAAACAAAAACAAAGCAAACCAGCAGATAGAGATTACAGATGGAGCGTTAAATCCAATTTACGCCTCTTATTGCCTTCTCCAAACCAATCAATCCGAGCTGTTGTTGGATCAGGCGAATAGACAAATTCTTGTAGTTTGTCAATTAACTCCCCTACCGTTGAAGCTGTAACAAGGATTTGCCTCGCTGATGGTGAGATAAAATTTTTTTCTACAGCTTGATCAAGAAAAGGCAACAAACCATCAAAAAAGTTATTGACATTTAACAAACCAATGGGTTTCCGATGGATGTTTAGCTGTGCCCAAGAGGTGATTTGAAATATCTCCTCTAATGTACCATAACCACCCGGTAAAGCTATAAATGCATCAGACTTAACAACCATATGTGCAATACGCTCATGCATGCTAGAGACCTGTAACTCTTCCCCCATTGTGTTGCCTATGATATCTCGCACAGCTAATGGTTTAGGAATAATGCCGAGAACTTTACTTCTCCCAAGGATGCAGCTGTCGACACACACCCCGTTAACCCAAGACTACCCCCTCCATAAATCAAATGAATACCCCTCGCAGCTAATGTTCTACCAAGATCAAGAGCTTCTGTTGTAAACTCTCCATCTTTACCAAATTGCGATCCACAAAATACGCATATATTTTGGAATCGCCGAATTGGTGTTTTCTCCATTTCTACAATTGCTCTAACATTGTGTAAGACAATGATGCACGTTAGGTAATATGCTTTTCAAGTGTAAGACAGGTTATAATAATGACTTTTGAAAATATGGAGAATGGATATATACACACACAAAACTCTCAAATTTGATACATGGGGACATAATTTCGGTGGGGGTTGCTCGATGCAGATTTATCGCCCCGAGATTTGAAAAAATAGATATGCTTTCAGTGGAGTTTGACAAAACCTCCACACTTGTCGCCCACGTGTGCATGAAAAATGGAGATAAACTTTCGGTGGGGTTTGAAAAAACAGCCACACTTGTCTCCCACGTGAAGCATGACAATTAGAGATATACTTTCGATGGGGTTTGACAAAACCGCCACACTTGTCTCCCACGTTAAGCATGAAAAGTAAAGATATACTTTCGGCAGAGGTTGACAAAACCTCCACACTTGTCTTCCACGTGTGCTTATATCATGGGGTAGTCATCTGGTTTGTCAAAAGAAAACTTGAAATTAAAACAAACAAAATCAACAAACAACAACAACACAAAAAACAACATTGATAATCAAATCAAACGAAACAAGAAAGAAATAAAATTCGACAACAACAACACACATTCAAATATACAAGTAGTTGTGATTGTTGCTCACATCTTCCTCTGGTTTTACGTCCAGTAACGGCTGAAACGCCTTCTATGAGTCGGGGATTTGCTTCCCATCCAGTTTTCTTATAACCTGGCAAACAGGGTCGTTTTTATTCAGATTCCCTAGACTATAACACTGCAATTCATCACGAAATTGTGTCCATAGATTAAGCAATTCCCGCTGAACAAGTCCACAAGAATGTGACTCGAGAGTTAACAAAACATTATCCAGCGACTCATTACTCAAACCATTCTTAATAAATGAAAGTTTATCTTCTCTATTCCTGGACACAAAACCTAATGAACGACAAGTCTGGTTAAAATTCCATCTAGCACATTTATAACATACTTGTAACCTTTTCGCTCTTCGCCTCTTGGCGTAGTAGCTCTTTCCTAGACCCGGCATGTATTTTGCGAGATTAATGTTCGGCTCACCGGACAATCTCACCTTGGCTTCGATAAGCCATCGGATATCAGCAGGCACATTTAGGAGCATTAATGCCAAAAGTCTAGTCATCCGTACTTTATAAATTTTAAACACAGCATTTTGAGGAAGTGAAGGGAAATATTTACGAAGGTTCGATAGAAAGATATCAGCATCCATTGAAGAGAAGAAAAGGAGAGATATTACCGATAATGCGATTGAGTCTGTTCTTCTCCAAGATGTGCACGTTTCAAACCTTCGGGCAATGGCTTTCAGCTCCGTTTGATGTTTCCACAAGCTGCTTGCACAAATGAGCTCAAAGCACAGAGTAATCAAATTGAAACAAAAGGAAAGGAAAAGAAAAGAGCAGAAACGAAAACTAAAGACACATAAAGAGATAACAACACAATAGCAAACAAAAGTCAAAAACAAGTAAAAAAAATATAAAAACAAATAAGACAGATGGCAAAGAGAGATAAAACCTGATCAATTTGATGGCCTGTGAAAGGAATCTCCTCGAGACACAAAAATCGATCATTATTACCTCATTTTATTTTTCTTTTCTTCTTTTTTTATTTTTCAAAAACATTGGGTTGCCTCCCAATAAGCGCTTGGTTTAACGTCCTCAGCCCGACGTTGGTTCCATCATGGGAGGATCCAATCTTCGTGTGCTTCTCTAGTGGGCTTGGATCCTTCTTTCTACAAGATACGGTCATGCATATGGATGGGCCTTGGATGTGAGCACTTGTCCACCCAATAGTCGTTTTGTGATCTCTAAGTACTTGGACGAGTTTCACTTCTTGTATTGGTGCAAGGCCCATTTCTAATATAATTGGCAAAGTACCATTCTCGTCCAAGAATCCATGATTCAAATGATTTGGAAGTGACTTAAGCTCCACGGTATTGGCCTTCATCACAGAATGAAAAAGTTTCTCATTAGATAAAGGCAATTCAATGTACGAAACATCATACCTATTTGTGGTGATAGCTATAGTCTCATCCAAGCTTGTCACAGCTTCCTCCACTTCTTTAGACACTTGTATCAGCTTTCTTGGTTCTTTGAAACTTTCTATCCTTATGTGTTCACTAATAGCAACATCCACTCCATTCTTGCGAGTTAACTCAAAACATTGTTGTGGCAAATAATCAATAACATCAACTGCAAAAGCAGAATGTAAGTCAAGAGTACCTCATTGCCTAAAAAATATTGAAACGAATCACCTCACCATCGAATTCCATGGTGAGGGTGCCATCATGAACATCAATCTTAGTTCGAGCAGTTTTCAAGAATGGTCTCCCCAAAAGAATTGGTGTTAGATTAGGAGATGTCTCATCCTTCATTTCAAGAACATAGAAGTCTGCTGGGAAAACCAATTGATTCACCTGCACAAGCACATCTTCCACAACTCCCTTGGGATATGCATTAGAACGTCAGCAAGTTGAATGGGTAATACCAGTTTCGCAAAAGGTCCAAGATTAAGAAGCAATAAATAGATCTTGGCCATGATGCTTAAATAAAGCTTCTAAATGACGTAGCGTCTTTTCAAACTTAGTTTTGTACCCAATGGTGCAGTAATGGAGAAAAAACCTTTTTTCCTACCTGAATCTTTGTATTTCGGAGGAATTTTTCCTTGTAAAACAGCTGAAACATTTTCCCCCACACTTACTGTCTCATTTCCTTTTAACTTCCTCTTGCTGGTGCATAACTCCTTGAGACATTTTGTATAACAAGGTACTTGCTTGATAGCATCCAGAAGTGGTATATTTACCTTAATTTTGGGAGAAGTTTCCAAGATTTTCTGTTCTTGTTCCTCCTTCTTCGATTTTGCAAATCTACTAGGAAAAACTGGAGGAGTAACATATGAAATGGATATGAAGGGTTATAGGATTTTACATGATAAGTATGTTTGTGTTTCATGTGGAAGTGGTGGTCATCTCCTTCATCAGTTTGTGATTTTCCCGGTAAGACATCTAATTGCTCTCCACTTTGCAAAGTTATCGCACTAGCAGTCTCGCTTGGATTGATCACCATTTGAGAAGATAATTTTCTGAGTCTTGGCCCTCGAATTTGCTCATGCTAGTAGCCAATTGTCCCATGTGATTTGCCAGGTTTTGGATACTTGCCCCAGTTTCCTGCTGGAATTGCATTGTGTTAGTGGCAAGTGCATTAACAATATCTTCGAGAGACATACCTGAGTTTTGCGAAGCTGGTTGCGGTGCTGGATGTGGCATTGGTGGTGGTTGCATTTGAAATGGTTGCTGCACTCTAGGTTGATTGAAACTTTGTGGCCGATTTGGTATCACATTTGGAGTGATTGGTTGATGATTCCAGTTACTGAAATTATGTTGATCTTCCCATCCAGCATTGTAAGTGCTAGAGAAAGGATCATACCATTGCCTCGTTTGTCCTGGAAATCCACCCATGGCATTGGCTTGTTCCATATATTCTTCTTGTAAAGTTGGATACATGTCGATTGGATGCTCCATCGTAGAATATATCCCACATTCATAAGATTTTTGCATATCTCCTACAGCCATGTTTTCCACAAGAGAGGTTAGCTCAGAAAGTTGTTGTTCAATGTTCGGAGTGCTTACCTCATTTACTCTCCATGGTACTTGTGGCTCAAATCCGCTACTGAATTGATAGAAGTTTACTGCCATGTTGTCTAAACATAAACAATCAGAAAAGAAAAACAAAGAAAATATGAATCAACAATGAAAACAAATAACAAATCGATTAGAAAATCAATCGCCGGCAACGGCGCCAAAAACTTGATGCGTTCGAAACTAGCAAGTATACTAGTCGCACAAGTAATAAAGTGATAAGGAAGATATCGGTCCCACGAGGATTGATTCTAATTGAATTTGTTATTTCCAGCAACAATTAACTAAATGGGGGGTTTTGTTGTTTGATTAACTAGATGAAAAAATGAATACGATGGTAATTAATGAATAACACAATGCAAACTTAATTGAAATGGGAATTAATCAATGACAGAAATCTGGTTGAGGGATCATTCTCCACCACAACATATGGATTTGCGAATTAATCACAGAATTGTCATCCAATTACACCATTGAAATTATCAACCGTAGATAACAACAAGCTCTGTTATCACAATCTTTCCTTACTTTGTTGTTAAATAAAACAAGCTCTTTATTTAATCTCTATCCATTAAACAACCTAGAACAAGCTCTCTAAATTTAATTCAATGATGCATTACGATAAGAAAGATAGGTTGATCTAAGCAATAAACACACAAGCTCGGATTATTTAACTTAGGTTGTATTCTCCAATTGCAATATCTGATCACAATTTTACTACTAATGATTAGAAATTCAAGACAATTACGGATCAAGATTTCTAGTCTAGCAATAGACAATATCCAGATTATATTCAGTTGGCCACCCAAATACAATCCAGCAAGCAATCATAAGCAGTAAACATGGGAAAATACAAGCAACTTCAATTAGAGAATTGGATAACAATTCCTTGCACAATCAACTTACAAAAACCATATCAGGGGCTTTGAAATCACCCTCAAACAATTCAGATTTAGTTACACATGTTTAAGAACGTGGTAAATACAATACAACATGGAGACATTCCAGAAAATGAAAGGGAAGGGAAAAACTTAGCAAATTTGATGTAATTCTCTTTTGGATTGTAGTTCTTCCTCTTTCCAAGCTTCCTTTCTCCTTCAAGAACTCCAAGAGATGAAAGAATTCCAGAGCTGCAGCCTCCACCACGTTCTCCCTTCTTCAAGTTCTCAAAATAAAACCCTAAAATGTGTTTAAATACTCTGCTACAGTGACTTGCTACAGTGCCCCGTATTATACATGCTACAGTGCTTGTGGAATTATATTTCTATACACCTCACACTGTTTTGATTACAACTTTTGGTACACTGAATGGATTTATAAACCGTAAATTTCTCCAGGAAATAGACTTCGAGAGCTTTCCAACGGTATATAACATGTCATCGGGTTCATTGTATATCAATACAATTAAATCCGAAAAGATCACTGACTAGCAGAGGTGAAAATGAAGGGTTTTACTCCATTTTTGTGCAAGTTGCTCCAAAACTCCTACAAACATCAAAACCACACAAAAACATAAAAAATACCAAGGAATATAGCAAAGAAACATGGACGAATTGATATAAAAGTAATACATAAATAGACAACTATCAAATTCCCCAACACTTAGACTTTGCTAGTCCTCGAGCAACTAAAATGATACGAAACAAAACTAAACCGAAACAGAATCAAAGAAGAATTAAAACACACAAATGCTTCAACTTGCAAATAGGCCTCAAAGATTGTACTTAATTATAACCCAAGGAAAACTTCAAAATAATGCACTTGATGCAAACAAATTTTATCTCAAAAATTAGTTTCTCTTCACTTCAATTCCTCAAGTGGGTGTGTGTAGAGCCTGTCTCTTATACACATCTAGATGTGTATAAGAGACAGAGTTTATGCTTAAAAATGAATCATATTTAATAGTGAAGATGTATGTATAAATGAACTCCATAGGCCTGCTTTTCAAGTCACTTTCCACTAATGTAGACATATACAACACCAAGGATCAAGTAGGACTTTATTAAGCTTGTAACATTTGGCTTGGGTGAAGGTATGATCAAGGATAATAATTTGGCTCAAATCACCCACAAACACATAAATCATTCAAGATTATGTAGAGCTCACCACTATAACACAACTTTATTTTAATTCACCAGGTTACTCCCCCAAACTTATTTAGAACACTCAATCTTATTTTTTTTTCTCTTCTCTTCCTCTTCTTTTTTTTGTAGAAAACAAAAGAAACTACACCCCCACACTTTGTTGTTTCATTCTTTTTAAGAACACCCAAGGGTATAGAACTCTTTTTCTTTTCTTTTTTTTTTTTAACTGCAATTCCACTCCACCACACTTAAACAATACATTGTCCTCAATGTTTAAGTACGTGGAAGATAAGTACAGATTTTTTCTCTTTTTTTTTTTTACAAACATAATAAAACTCACTTGCATTGCTCATGGCACAATCCAACCTCCTCTAACTTCCCAAAACCAGAACATAGACTCAACAATGTAATTGACCGACGAATGATTTATCATTAGTGCATTAGGTAAAGGTTGATTAAACCATTGTGCACAAATCAATTGAGATTAGGAAATCTTTTAGTGAGTTAACAAAGAAAAAGGTTTACAGAGGCTCAAAGGGGTAACTAGGGATCAATTTTAGTCAAGGTTGGCTCTTAAGGCTTAAACGATCCAAAGATGGCCTAAATCATTTCCCTAATGTTGCACAGTCTAGGATTTCGCCTCGAGTGACCATCAAACAAGTTCTAGAATTCATTGTAATCTGAAGAAACATTTAAATTACATAAACTTTCTCTAAGTGAACAAATAACTCAGTGATAATAGCTCAGTGCTCAATGTTGCGCAAGGAATCAAATGCAAAGCGAAAACCAATAAACATTTCAAGCACACAGATCCATGCATCATTTATCATTTTCCAAGAGTTATTCTTAATTCAATCATTATCTTATCATCGACCCACAAAATGCAAGAAAAGAGGTACGTGGCGTTGTGACACCTGAGTCAAGATTGTATATTTCAACAATCCTTAGGACCAGTAGCCCGCAGACTTAAGGTTTTCAACCTATATACCTTATTATGAAAGAACAAAACAAGAAACAAGACACTTCAATCAACTTGAAATAAACAAACTACAGATTTATGTCGTAGCGAATGGTTTCAAGCGTTAAGAAAAACCCACCATATTCTGTGCATTGTCTCAACTTTTTTCAACAATTTTTTTTTAATCGAAACTGATAAAGACAAAAAACACATAACAACTTCTAAATTACATAAAACTAAACTTACTCATAAAATAACAAAGTCCAACAAGCCAGCAAACTAAAACAAGTCAGTTAGAATGGGTCTAAAAAGTTTAGAAGTTAGCCTCCTTATTCAGCCATTATAGATTAAAGAGATCCATAATGCGTTTCAAGAGGACTTAAACTTTTAAGCCACCACTCTAAAAACCAAGATTAGAAAATATTACCTGGGAGGAAAGAAACAACATGAAAAATCTCAAAATAAATAACATGAAAAACTTCAAATAAACACAATAAAAAGAAAGCAAACAAAAACGAAGCAAACCAGCAAATAGAGATTACAGATGGAGTGTTGAATCCAGTTTACGCCTCTTATTGCCTTCTCCAAACCAATCAATCCGAGCTGTTGTTGGATCAGGCGAATAGACGAATTCTTGTAGTTTGTCAATTAACTCCCCTGCCGTTGAAGCTGTAACAAGGATTTGCCTCGCTGATGGTGAGATAAAATTTTTTTTCTACAGCTTGATCAAGAAAAGACAACAAACCATCAAAAAAATTATTGACATTTAACAAACCAATGGGTTTCCGATGGATGTTTAGCTGTACCCAAGAGGTGATTTGAAATATCTCCTCTAATGTACCATAACCACCAGGCAAAGCTATAAATGCATCGGAATTAACAACCATATGTGCAATACGCTCATGCATGCTAGAGACCTGTAACTCTTCCCCCATTGTGTTGCCTATGATATCTCGCACAGCTAAGGGTTTAGGGATAATGCCGAGAACTTTACTTCCTCCCAAGGATGCAGCTGTCGACACACACCCCATTAACCCAAGACTACCCCTTCCATAAATCAAATGAATACCCCTTCTAGCTAATGTCCTACCAAGATCAAGAGCTGCTGTTGTAAACTCTCCATCTTTACCAAATTGCGATCCACAAAATACGCATATATTTTGAAATCGCCGAATTGGTGTTTTCTCCATTGCTACAAGTGCTCTAACCTTGTGTAAGACAATGATGCACGTTAGGTAATATGCTTTTCAAGTGTAAGACAGGTTATAATAATGACATTTGAAAATATGGAGAATAGATATATACACACACAAAACTCTCAAATTTGATACATGGGTTGCTCGATACAAATTTATCGCCCCGAGATTTGAAAAAATAGATATGCTTTCAGTGGGGTTTGACAAAACCTCCACACTTGTCAAAAATGAAGATAAACTTTCGGTGGGGTTTGAAAAAACCGCCGCACTTGTCTCCCACGTGAAGCATGACAATTAGAGATATACTTTCGATGGGGTTTGACAAAACCGCCGCACTTGTCTCCCACGTGAAGCATGAAAAGTAAAGATATACTTTCGGCGGAGGTTGACAAAACCTCCACACTTGTCTTCCACGTGTGATTATATCATGGGGTAGTCATCTGGTTTGTCAAAAAGAAAACTTGAAATTAAAACAAACAAAATCAACAAACAACAATAACACAAAAACACATTGATAATCAGATCAAACGAAACAAGAAAGAAATAAAATTCGACAACAACAACACATATTCAAATATACAAGTAGTTGTGATTCTGGCTCACATCTTCCTCTGGTTTTACGTCCAGTAACGGCTGAAACGCCTTCTATGAGTCGGGGATTTGCTTCCCATCCAGTTTTCTTATAAAATGGCAAACAGGGTCGTTTTTAGTCAGATTCCCTAGACTATAACACTGCAATTCATCACGAAAATTGTGTCCATAGATTAAGCAATTCACGCTGAACAAGTCCACAAGAATGTGACTCGAGAGTTAACAAAACATTATCCAGCGACTCATTACTCAAACCATTCTTAATAAATGAAAGTTTATCTTCTCTATTCCTGGACGCAAAACCTAATGAACGACAAGTTAGGTTACAATTCCATCTAGCACATTTATAACATACTTGTAACCTTTTCGCTCTTCGCCTCTTGGCGTAGTAGCTCTTTCCTAGACCAGGCATGTATTTGCGAGATTAATGTCCGGCTCACCGGACAATCTCACCTTGGCTTCGATAAGCCATCGGATATCAGCAGGCACATTTAGGAGCATCAACGCCCAAAGTTTAGTCATCCGTACTTTATAAATTTTAAACACAGCATTTTGAGGAAGTGAAGGAAAATATTTACGAAGGTTCGACAGAAAGATATCGGCATCCATTGAAGAGAAGAAAATGAGAGATATTACCGATAATGCGATTGAGTTGTTCTTCTCCAAGATGTGCACGTTTCAAACCTTCGGGCAATGGCTTCAGCTTCCGTTTAGATGTTTCCACAAGCTGCTGCACAAATGAGCTCAAAGCACAGAGTAATCAAATTGAACAAAAGAAAGGAAAAGAAAAGAGCAGAAACGAAACTAAAGACACATAAAAGAGATAACAAAACAATAACAAACAAAAGTAAAAAACAAGTAAAAAAATATAAAAACAAATGAGACAGATGGCAAAGAGAGATAAAACCTGATCAATTTGATGGCCTACGAAGGGAATCTCCTCGAGACACAAAAATTGATCATTATTACCTTATTTTATTTTTCTTTTCTTTTCTTTTATTTATTTTTCAAAAACATTGGGTTACCTCCCAATAAGCGCTTGGTCTGTCTCTTATACACATCTAGATGTGTATAAGAGACAGCATCATGGGAGGATCCAATTTTCGTTGTGCTTCTCTAATGGGCTTGGATCCCTCTTCTAACAAGATACGGTCAATGCATATGGATGGCCCTTGGATTTCAACAATTGTCCACTCAATAGCTATTTTGTGATCTGTAAGTATTCGGACGAGTTTATCTTCTTGTATTCGTGCAAGGCCCATTTCCACTGTAACTCGCAAAGTATCATTCTCACCCAAGAATCCATAATTCAAATGATCTGGAAGTGACTTAAGCTCCAAGGTATTGGCTTTCATCACAGAAGGAAGAAGTTTCTCATTAGATAAAGGCGATTCAATGTAAGAAACATCATACCTGTTTGTGGTTATAGCTATGATCTCATCCAAGCTTGTCAAAGCTTCCTCACTTCTTAGGCACTTGTACAGCTTCTTGGTCTTTGAAAACTTCTATCATATTGTGTTCACTAAAGCAACATCCACTCCATTCTTGCGAGTTAACCAAAATACATTGTTGTGGGCAAAATAATCAATAACATCAACTGCCAAAACAGAATGTGAAGTCATTAGAGTACCTCATTGCCTCAAAAATATTGAAAACGAATCACCTCACCAATCGAATTACATGGTGAGAGTGCATCATGCGCATAATCTTAGTGTCGAGAAGTTTTCGAGAATGGTCTCCCTAAAAGAATCGGAGTTAGATTAGGAGATGTCTCATCCTCTATTTCAAGGACATAGAAGTTTGCTGGGAAACCCAATTGATTCACCTGCACAAGCACATCTTCCACAAATCTTTTGGGATATGCATTAAAATGATCAGCAAGTTGAATGGTAATACCAGTTTTCGCAAAAGGTCCAAGATTTAAAGAAGCATAAATAGAATATGGGATGATGTTAATAAATGCTTCTAAATCGAACGTAGCTCTTTCAAACTTAATTTTACCAATGGTGCATGTAATGGTGAACGTACCTCAATCTTTGTATTTCAGAGGAATTTTTCCTTGTAAAACAGCTGAAACATTTTCCCCCACACTTACTTTCTCATTTCCTTTTAACTTCCTCTTGCTGGTGCATAACTCCTTGAGACATTTTGTATAACAAGGTACTTGCTCGATAGCATCCAGAAGTGGTATATTTACCTCAATTTTGGGAGAAGTTTCCAAGATTTTATGTTCTTGTTCCTCCTTCTTCGATTTTGCAAATCTACTAGGAAAAAGTGGAGGAGTAACATATGAAGGAATGGGAGTTATAGGATTTACCTGAGAAGTCAATGTTTTGTTCATGGTGGAAGTGTTGTCATCTCCTTCATCAGTTTGTGATTTCCTTGGCAAGATATCTAATTGCTCTCCACCTTGCAAAGTTATCGCACTAACAGTCTCTCCTGGATTGATCACCGCTTGAGAAGATAATTTTTCTGAGTCTTGGCCCTCGAATTTGCTCATGCTAGTAGCCAATTGTCCATTTGATTTGCCAAGTTTTGGATACTTGCCCCAGTTTCCTGCTGGAATTGCATTGTGTTAGTGGCAAGTGCATTAACAATATCCTGGAGTGACATACCTGAGTTTTGTGAAGCTGGTTGTGGTGCTGGATGTGGCATTGGTGGTGGTTGCATTTGAAATGGTTGCTGCACTCTAGGTTGATTGAAACTTTGTGGCCGATTTGGTATCACATTTGGAGTGATTGGTTGATGATTCCAGTAACTAAATTTATGTTGATCTTCCCATCCAGCATTGTAAGTGCTAGAGAAAGGATCATACCATTGCCTCGTTTGTCCTGGAAATCCACCATGGCATTGGCTTGTTCCATATATTCTTCTTGTAAAGTTGGATACATGTCGATTGGATGCTCCATCGTAGAATATATCCCACATTCATAAGATTTTTGCATATCTCCTACAGCCATGTTTTCCACAAGAGAGGTTAGCTCAGAAAGTTGTTGTTCAATGTTCGGAGTGCTTACCTCATTTACTCTCCATGGTACTTGTGGCTCAAATCCTCTACTGAATTGATAGAAGTTTACTGCCATGTTGTCTAAACACAAAAAATCAGAAAAGAAAAACAAAGAAAATATGAATCAACAATGAAAACAAAATAACAAATCGATTAGAAAATCAATCCCCGGCAACGGCGCCAAAAACTTGATGCGTTCGAAACTAGCAAGTATACTAGTCGCTAAAGTAATAAAGTGATGAGTAAGATATCGTTCCCACGAGGATTGATTCTAATTGAATTTGTTATTTCCAGCAACAATTAACTAAATGGGGGGTTTTGTTGTTTGATTAACAAGATGAAAAACTGAATACGACGGTAATTAATGAATAACACAATGCAAACTTAATTGAAATGGGAATTAATCAATAATAGAAATCTGGTAAGGGAGCCATTACCACCACAACAATACGGGGATTTTTTTTTTTTTTTCGGAAAAAAAAATTCAATCACAGAATTGTCATCCAAACACCATTGAAATTATCAACCGTAGATAACAACAAGCTCTGTTATCCCAACTTTCCTTACTTTGTTGTTAAACAAAACAGGCTCTTTATTTAATCTCTATCCATTAAACAACCTAGAACAAGCTCTTTAAATTTAATTCAATGGATGCATTACGATAAGAAAGATAGGTTGATCTAAGCAATAAACACACAAGCTCGGATTATTTAACTTAGGTTGTATTCTCCAATTGCAATCTCTGATCACAAGTGTGCTACTAAGGATTAGAAATTCAAGACAATTACGGATCAAGATTTCTAGTCTAGCAATAGACAATATCCAGATTATATTTAGTTGGTCACCCAAATACAATCCAGCAAGCAATCATAAGCATTAAACATGGAAAAATACAAGCAACTTCAATTAGAGAATTGGATAACAATTCCTTGCACAATCAATTCTCAAAAACCATATCAAGGGCTTTGAAATTACCCTCAACCAATTCAGATTCAGTTACACATGTTTAAGAACGTGGTAATACAATACAACATGGAGACATTCCAGAAAATGAAAGGGAAGGGAAAAACTTAGCAAATTTGGTGTAATTCTCTTTGGATTGTAGTTCTTCCTCTTTCCAAGCTTCCTTTCTCCTTCAAGAACTCCAAGAGATGAAAGAATTCCAGAGCTGCAGCCTCCACCACGTTCTCCCCTCTTCAAGTTCTCAAAATAAAACCCTAAAATGTATTTAAATACTCTGCTACAGTGAATTGCTACAGTGCCCCGTATTATATATGCTACAGTGACTTGTGGACTTATACATCTCACACTGTTTTGATTAGAACTTTTGGTACACTGAATGGATTTATAAACCGTAAATTTCTCCAGAAAATAGACTTCGAGAGCTTTCCAACGGTATATAATATGTCATCGGGTTCATTGTATATCAATACAATTAAATCCGAGAAGATCACTGACTAGCAGAGGTGAAAATGAAGGGTTTTACTCCCTTTTTGTGCAAGTTGCTCCAAAACTCCTACAAACATCAAAACACACAAAAACATAAAAATACCACGGAATATAGCAAAGAAACATGGACGAATTGATATAAAAGTAATACATAAATAGACACCTATCAGTACTTTATGCGGTGGTTTCTAAACCGCCTTAGAAAGCCTTTTTTACGGCGGTTATGTGCCCGCCGTATAAAGTTATTTTACGTCAGTTTTGAAACCGTCGTAAAAAGAACTTTATACAGCATTTTCTTGACAGCCGTAAAAGAATTAATTTATTTCAAAAGTTATTTTTACGACGACCAGGAAACCGCCGTAAATGGTTTTATTGGAGGAAATTCGGTTCCTGCTTAATATAATTTACTGTTTAAAGATTAAATAACCTGTCCAACAAAAAAATTTTGATATGTTTCTCCAATCATTCAATAATGTTTCTCCAATCATTCAATAAATATAATAGAATAAAATCAACTGTCAAAATATATCACATAAATAGTTTAACCGTAAACAAACCAAACATCAAACAATCATCATTCAAACTGTTCAACATCATTTAATCAAATATTTAAACATCTTATCAGTTACATAATTCAGCAGCATCCACAAAACTCAGTCATTTGATAAGTAAGCCGTAAAACTTGATAAACAACCTGCAAGAATATTTTTGTAATCAAGATTATAATCATTAAGTAACATTATAAAATTTAAAACAAATTGTATAATTTCATTTACATACCTATTCATTATCGTGATTTGAATAACGATCTGTGAGGTTGTTTGTTCCATGACTATCATATTGGAAACGACTATGATGTCCACTTGAAGCATCTAGGACCTATTTGTAAAAAAAAAAATGAAACATAAGTAAAAAATATGAGTCAATTGAAATCACATTTTTAACTTTAAAAATAAGCAAATACAGGTCTTGTAGCACGCCGCTCAGCAAACTCTGGAAACCTCTCCTGTAGGAAGGAAACAACTTCATCATACATCATTTTCATGTTGTTGTGATCTTGCTTCAAGTTGTTGTGTGCTTCATTCAAGTTTCCGTGTGCTTCATTCAAGTTTCCGTGTGCTTCCTTCAAGTTGTGGTGTTCCTGCTGCAAATTACCCAACTCTTCCCTCAAGTGAACATCCGATGAGCTGTTGCCGGAAACATCAGTCAGAGATGGACCAAAACCATATGTCCGGGCATAACCGTGATGATTAGGTCCCATCACATTCCCAAATACTTGTTCTCTCACTTGTTGAGTTTGTTGGTCTTGTGGAAATTGAGACAAACCTTCATTAAATTGACTATACAACATAGTGGAAAGAAATAACAACTTAATAAAGATAATGTATTATGCAAAAATTAAATTACCGGTAGTGGATGAATAAATAATTCAAAAGATTAAAGAACTTACAATTATTTCTGCACTTTCATCATCACCTACTTCGCCATTACTTTTTGTTCTTGTCTTGACGAAGACACTCATGCGATCAGTTTGCTTTCCATTCCTTATCATCTAAATAGTAAAATAACAGAACTACAATAATACAACTACTAAAAAGATATAAGTAAATCTTGATAACCAACAAATAAAGAGCGTATAAATAAACAGATGTAACTTATCTCTTCTCGTTTCTGAGCAAATGACGTGCGACCTGTTCGATGAACTGCAACTTGTTGTGCTCGATTAACCTTATTCTTCTCTGCAGCTTCCTATAATATAAACAAAATTAACAACAATTATATTATATGACTTCCAATATAAATAAAAGAAAATATGAAATCTACACTTTTTTTTATTATGTTAAGCACATACTTTAGCCTGTTCTATTCCCTAGTAAGCTACAAGAATAGGCCACTAATCCAGCTGAACTCTGGGAGGAGTGAATTGTAACCGCTCCTCATCCGTATCATATTTTTTGTAGTACTCCCTCTTTACACGAGATTTCCAATCCCGCCATAGGTTCCCAATATGCTGTAAACAATGAGGTCTGTACTCATCTGGAACATCTGTATTATCCTGCAAAAACAATTTACAATATATTAATCCAGGTACAAACTCAATATACATGTTATCTTATGGATTTCTTTAAGATAAATAACCTTCACTTCTTTCCAGATGGCATCCAAGAGATGTGATGGCATATTTTGCCACCGAGGACAAGTCAATGGAGCCATGTTGCCATTTTTGGCTATGATTCCAAGTTGGGTGGTTAATTTGTCTTTGTTTGTGTTTATTGGTTGCCATTGAGAGTTAAACTGAATATACAACCTTTGGCCTGTACCCCACTCACGAACAGTACGAGCTGCTCCATCTCCTCTCACAACACCTGATGTACCACCTGTATCTATAGAAAAAGAACAACAAATGTTTAAACAATCTTAAATTAAAAAAAAAGAACAACAAATGTTTAAACAATCTTAAATTTTAGGGTATTTAAATAAACATGTCTATACCTTCATTATTCGTTTGAGTTTGAGAAGATGTTGCCGCTTGTCGTCGAGCTTCTACTTCTCGTTCTATTATACTCTCTATGGAGGTGTCCTTTGGTCTCTTTAGCGGCATAGTTAAGTTATCTATTCTAAAAACATTCACAGTCAAAGAATGCTAATATATTTGTTTAAGTTCCACGATAAGTAATATATGCATATAATAAAATATTAGAATCCATACAAGTTTAATTGAACAAATTATATATTTCATTCATAAAAAGCAATGGTTACACATAGTCGAGGGGAAGTCACATCATTGGACAAAAGAAGAATGCCCCTAAAGCAAAAGCCATATGAAAAATCATGGAATCCAAAAAAACATGTCGAATGAAGTACTGTCAATCAACATCGTCCATATCATCATCATTGTCTTCTCGATTGATGATCACTGTTGTTCCCTCAACTCCTTGTCTAACCCATTGAACATCTTCCTCATGAAAATAACCCCTTTCATCTAGTTCTTACTGTGTATATAACTCAACTTGAGGCACCATGTTCGCAATAGATGAATTTTTGGACATAAGATCAAATGTGTTTCTTGTTGACATTTTCAGGACAACATGCCAATCTTCATCTACCGGATCTTGGATGTAGCAAACTTGCTCCGCTTGTGACACATCCGAAAAAGGATTGTCTCCCAAGTATAGGAGTGTCGAAGTAATAAACCCGGTGAGTCCGGGGTCGATCCACGAGGAAGAGGATTTTAGCGTTACAAATTATAAGCTAAACAAATATGATATGAATAATTGAAAGAAATGACAAGATAATATCAATAAATATGTAAGATGGTAGGTGGTATTACCGACCATTTAAATATAAAACAAAAAGCAAGAGGAGGTAAAACCATCCATGAAAATAGGTGGTATAACCAAACCATAGTAAATTAAAGAACAATTTCATAAGGTGGTAGAACCTAACATAGTAAATAAAATAAAAAGTTCATAAATAATAGAATAATTAAAATACAAGAGGGATTAACACAATAACAATGAAGGCTAAGGTTAGGGGATCCGCCCTTGATATTTCGAATAAGGATAATTAGCCCATTTTAGTTATATGAATTATATTTGTTTCATTACCAACATTTATACCACTTCTTGTAAATGGGTTCAAGCATTCAATGTGCCAATCATCATATGTCTACAACAAATCAAGGTTCCTAACTAGATTCGTGTCGGTAAGGAAGAACCATACATCATCTAGAAAGGATCCAAGCATTTGATGTGCCAAGGATTGTCGACAATGGATCAAGACTTCCACTTTACGAGTGGTGTCAAGATTGATTAAGAAATTAAATATAAATCATATTGAATAAACATTATAAGATTAAGATTATTAAGCACATATTCAGGGTTAGAGAATCCTTATTCTCATATCAAGGGTTTCACCCTTCACCTTAGTAAAAGAGAAATTAGAAGAACATTATAATAGAAAGAAAATAAAATGCAAGAAAAAAGAAATTCATTAATAACATAAACACACAAAACACAATACAAGATCCTAGCCAAAGCCAAAATGTTCCAGCCAAGGCCAAGATGCCCTGATGGGTCACAAGGCACCTCTATTTATAGATACATCCAGGGGCAAACTTGTCAAATTACAAGGGCATAATTGTCAAATATTAGTTGTAAATATCTTTGACAATTGGGATCATTAGGCACCGACTTTGACCATCAATTTTGACATCGAAATGCTGTGAATTTTAATCACATGTCTTCATGAAAGTTGTAGATATTTCTCTCAGCTTTCTAGAACATATTGATTTGCACAATTGGGATACGTATTTTGAGAGATACGGTCCAAATACTGAGGCCTGGTCAGACTGGGCCGAGACTGTAGATGGGTTCACTTCAAGCTCAATTTTGGTCCACTAAGAGCCCGAATTTGATGATGCTTGTGAAATGCAATCTTGTAGACAATTAAATCAGCTTTCAAAAACATTAAGAATTGCACCATTCTGATCTATAAATAGAGAGTTATGCCCATTTTACCGAACCTGTAACAAAACCAAAATTAAGAGAAATTAATTCCAAAGATGCAAATGCTACAAATATGCTTAAGTTGAGGAATTTAATGACACTATTAATGCAATATGATGAACTAAATCTTATTAAACATGCATATTTTAGTGTTCATCACACCCCCCAACTAGCTTATTGCTAGTCCCTAGCAATAAAAGCGTTATTATTTAGAAGTGATTTATAGAATTTTACATCCAAGGTAGTCATTATTGCACTCTCCTTGATTTTATCCAAATAAACAAACTCTCAACCAATTATTATTATTATTATTATTATTTTTATTTTTTATGACTCATGTACCCTTCAGTCAAGATATCAATAAACCTCCTTTTTGTGCTCAGTCAACACATGACTATGGGGCTTATTAGAAAGAAGCCATATCGGTTCTAATATTTGTTAAGGCTAACAACTTTAGATAAGGGGCATTCATTTATTTTATATATTATGTGTTTTTTTTTTTTGAAAGAATGCATGTTTAACCATGTAGCGAGCCTTAGGGCTAATGGCTCCCAGACCATGTTGGCTTAGGGCATTAGGTGTAAGACACCCTTCGAGCCTTAACCTAGACTCCGGTTTGGGGGGAAGTCTGGCGAGTGGGGGCGAGCTTATTTGCTTAGAAACTTATGGATAGTGCAATGTTCAATCCATTAAGCTTTCTCCTTAATCCATGTAGCGAGCTTTGGGCCAATAGCTCCCAAACCAGTTGGTCTTAGGGTATTAGGTGTTGAGGCACCCCTCGGGCTTAATTGCTCGAATTAAGGAGGCTACGAGATCAAACTTATCCACAATTGCTCTCTTCTCTTTTTTTTCACTCTTTTTTTTCACTTTTTTTTTAACTTTCCCCTTCCTTTGTGTTGTTATCCTAAACAAAACAAAAGAACTCAAATATTACAACATTTCATTTTGCCACCCACAATCATGCATCAAGGTATGTGTGTATGTGTGAAGAAAGGCTCATGAATACTTGCTTAATGAGTACATAAGCACACAATTTTTTTTTTTATGATAAGGTTGTGAGAGTTCATAGATTTGAATAATTCAAAGTGAAATGAATAAGACCTCCTTATTATAAAATTCAAAAATCAAGACTAAATAATATCAAGTTAGCTAAAATGAGTTCATAAGATCAAAATAATATGACAAATTGGTTAGAATAGGTTTCAAGTGTTCAAACTGGCCCTCCCTACTCTGCCATTCCTGACCCAGAATGCGTCTCAAGAGGATTTGAACTCCTTACACCGCACTCTGAATCTAATTACTAACTCGGTTTTTTTTTCAAGAAAAAAGAAAATTCAAGACACACTTATGTCTATTATCCTTCCCCCCCAACCAAATGAAACATTGTCCTCAATGTTTAAATGTAGAGAGATAAAGTATAGGAGATATTACCTGAAGCTTCTGTTATTCAAGAGAGATGACCTGAAAGACTCATAAAATAACATGCTAAAAATAAAATAAAATAAAAGACAAAAAAATTACAAAAGGAGATTCAGATCCAATTTGCACTTTTTGTTTTGCCCTCCTGCCCAATTAATTTTGAGTACTAGCTGGTCAGTATCATACTCAAATTTGTTAATTGGTCAAGTACACTGTCACCAGCCAGATAGTTGGCAGAAGAAACAAGGATCGTCTGCCCAATGTGGGATAAAATTTTGTTCCACAGAGTCTGCATCAACAACAATTTATCAAAGGATCAACAGAAATTTTTAAGCATTTAACCAAACCTATGGGTTTTTGATGGAGATTCAGTTGGGCCCAAAGGCAATTTGAAAAATTTCTTCAAGAGGCCAAAGCCACCTGGTAAAGCAATAAAGGCATCTAAATTGATGAGCATATGTGCCATGCGTTCATGCATAGAGGAGACCTGTAACTCCTTCCAACCGTTTTTCCAACAATGCTTTCTACAGCCAAAGCTTTAGGAATAACTCCTAACACTTGACTACCTCCTACATGTGAAGCTGTTGATACGCAACCCATTAACCCGAGGCTACCTCCCCCATAAACCACATGAATCTTTCTTTCAGCTAGTAATCTACCAAGATAATTTGCTGCCTCGACAAACTCTTCACTTTTACCTGGTCGAGATCACAGAATACACATATCTTTTGGATTCGACGTTGTGAAGTTCCCTCCATGTTTATGCAACTCTCTAACTATGTGTGACAAGAGAGATAAGAGATGTGGTTATTATGGATTGCAAAAAGGTAGGCTAATGATTAATCTAATCTAGGTAGCTCGGTTGTGGTTGAAAAAGTTTGACAATAATGAATAAAAATTTAAAAGATGATGAAATAAGACACCATAAGTCAAACAAAAGATACAAATTCAAAAATGACAGCTATGAGGTATTAAAATTCAAAATTGATGGCACGCATGCATATGTACAGATAGTTGTGACTGTGGCTCACATCTTCCTCTGGTTTTACGTCCAGAAACGGCTTAAACACCTTCTATGAGTTTGGGATATGCTTCCCATCCAGTTTTCTTATAAACTGGCAAACAGAGTCGTTTTGAGTCAGATTCCCAAGACTATAGCGTTCCTGCTCATCTCGGAATTGTGTCCACAAATAAAAATTTCACGCTGCACAAGTCCACAAGAATGCGTCTCAAGAGTCGTTCGGATATCATCCAAAGACTCCTTACTCAGTCCATTCTTGATGAACTGTAGTTTATCCTCTCGATTGTTAGACAAATATCCCAAGGAGCTGCAACGCTGGTTACAAGTCCATCTTGCACATCTGGGACAAACTTGTAACCTTTTCGCTCTTCGCTTTTTAGCGTAAGAGCTTTTTCCCATACCTGGCATGTGAGAAACAAGATTATCTGAAAATTCATAGGAAAATCGAACCTTGGCTTCCATTAACCATCTTACTTTGACAGGCATACCCTTACACATCAACATCCTTAGTCTTTCTGCACGAGCTTGGTAAATTTTAAGCAAATCATTTGGAGGAAGAGAGGGAAAATGTTTGTGCAGATTTGAGAGAATGGTGTCCATGCGAGAAAAGAAAGGAAAATGAATGCAAGGTGAGCAACAGTTTTTAGGGAACTGGAAAACCGACTTTAAATGTCACGGAGTACCGTATCCGCCACTTGACCGGGAAAAATCAATCCTTAAAAAGGATCGATTAAAGCAATGGATTCTTCGTTTTGGGCAAAATTTTCAAAGAATGGTTTTAACCGTTGTCCATTAACTTTAAACACATTACCATTCTTTGGGTTCTCAATTTCAACTGCTCCATGGGGGGAAACATTTTTAACAATGAAAGGCCCAGTCTAACGAGACCAAAGTTTACTGTGAAACAAATGCAATCTTGAATCAAACAAAAGAACTTTTTGTGAAGGTTCAAAAGATTTTCTAACAATGGATTTGTCATGAAAAACCTTCATTTTTTCTTTGTAGATTTTTGAATTTTCATAAGCCTCATTCCTGATTTCTTCAAGTTCACTCAGTTGGAGTTTACGTAACTTGCAAGCATCATTCAAATTTGTGTTGAATGTTTTAATGGCCCAATAAGCTTTATGCTCAATTTCCACAGGCAAGTGACAAGGTTTTCCATAAACTAGTCTATAAGGAAACATTCCCAATGATGTTTTAAAAGCAGTTTGGTAAGCTCAAAGTGCATCATTAAGTCTTAAAGACCAATCTTTACGATTTGGGTTAACCGTTTTTTCTAAGATCTGTTTTATCTCCCTATTAGCTAATTCAACTTGTCCACTTGTTTGTGGGTGATAAGGTGTAGACATTTTATGGGTTATTCCATATTTCTTCATTAAAGTTTCAAATGGTTTGTTACAAAAATGTGTACCCCCATCACTAATAATGGCTCGAGGAATTCCAAATCTACTCAAGATATTCTCTTTCAAGAATTTGACAACTATTTTGTGGTCATTGTTTCGACACGGAATTGCCTCGACCCATTTTGAAACATAGTCTACTGCAACAAGGATATACACCAAACCAAATGACGGTGGAAAGGGTCCCATAAAATCAATACCCAAACAATCAAAGATTTCAACAACAAGAATGGGATTCAAAGGCATCATGTTTCTTTTTGAAATGGATCCCAATTTTTTACAATTTTCACACGGTTTGCAAAATGCATGTGCATCTTTAAAGAAGGTGGGGCCAATAAATCCACATTGCAAGATTTTAGCAGCTGTTTTTCTAGATGATAAATGTCCTCCACATGCTTGAAAATGGACAAAAGGTAATGAAACTAATTACTCATTGTCGGGTATGCATCTTCTTATTTTTTTATTGATCCGGACAATATTTGAAAAGATAAGGATCATCCCAATAAAAACTTTTGTTCACCTCGGTCAAAAATTTTCTTTTGTCTTGAGCATTCCAATGAGGTGGCATTTTCCCTGTCGCAAGAAAATTTACAATATTAGCAAACCAAGGTACAGCAGTAACGAAAAATAAAAATTCATCAGGAAAAGAATCATTGATAGGTGAAGTTTCAATTAATGTCTCTGCCGTTAGTCTTGAAAGATGATCAGCAACGACATTTTCGGCTCCTTTCTTATCCTTTATTGTGATGTTGAATTTTTGGAGCAATAAGATCCACCGTATCTCCCCCCCCTCAATCTAGGTTCTGCATCTGTTTAGACATAAATATCTCACAGTGCATGGTCCGTGTAAACAATGTGGGAAAACCAATAAATAAGAACAAATTTGTCCAATGCAAATAATACTGCAAGTAGTTCTTTTTCAGTTGTTGTGTAATTCATTTGCGCATCATTTAAAGTCCTACTTGCATAGTATATGACATAAGGCTTACCTTTTTTTCTTTGTCCTAAGACAGCACCAACGGCATAGTCACTTGCATCACACATCAATTCAAAAGGCAAGGACCAATCAGGAGATTGCATAATTGGAGCAGTTGTTAAAAGTCCAATTAGTGTATCAAAGGCAATTTGACATTCTTGAGTCCATTCAAAGGAAGTATCTTTTATTAAGAGGTTACAAAGAGGTTTAGATATAGCACTGAAATTTCTTATGAACATCCTATAAAATCCAGCATGCCCTAAGAATGAACGAACCTCTTTAACTGTTTTTGGTGGAGGCAAATGGGAAATTAATTCCACTTTTGCTTTATCCACTTCAATTCCTTTAGAAGACACCACATGACCTAAAACAATTCCTGAAGTGACCATATAATGACATTTTCCCAATTCAAAATAAGACCTTTTTCTACACACCTTTTTAGGACTTTTTCTAAGTTTCCAAGACAATTATCAATAGAGTTTCCAAAGACAGTTAGATCATCCATGAAAACTTCTAAACAATGCTCAACCATATCACTAAAAATGCTTAGCATGCATCTTTGAAAAGTAGCTGGAGCATTACAAAGTCCAAAAGGCATTCTCCTAAATGCAAAAGTGCCAAAGGGGCACGTGAATGTGGTATTTTCTTGGTCTTCAAGTGCAATGGGGATTTGATAGTAGCCTGAGTATCCATCAAGAAAGCAGTAGTAGGGTTTCCTGCTACTCTTTCAAGAATTTGGTCAAGAAAGGGTAAGGGAAAATGGTCTTTTCTAGTGACAGCATTTAATTTTCTATAATCAATGCACATCCTTCAACTAGATGAGACACGAGTTGGCAATAATTCACCCTTTTCATTTTTAACTACTGTAATGCTAGATTTCTTAGGTACTACTTGTGTAGGGCTTACCCACTTACTATCAGAAATAGGATAGATAATTCCCACATCAAGTAGTTTGAGAACTTCAGCCCTAATGACCTCTTTCATGTGTGGATTTAATCTCCTTTGAGGTTGTTGAGATGTTTTGGCATTTTCCTCTAAATGTATTCTATGTTTGCAAATTAAAGGGTTAATGCCTTTTATATCTTTTAAAGTCCACCCAATTGCATTTTTATGCCTTTTAAGCACTTCTATCAACTTACCTTGTTGCTAGCATGTGAGGGATGAAGAAATTACCACCGGATATGTCTGATTCTCCCCAAGATAGATATTACAATCCTCCAGTTAAGGACGCAATTCTAACCTTAGGAGCTTCCACGTCGTGACTTCATTCATTTGCCCCAATTCTTCAAATTTGATTTGGAGCCTTTTTCCAACAACTCGTGCACAATTCCAGTAAAGGAAACAAGATTAGAAAGACTCATGTTAGTCCATACTTGATTCTAACGAATTACATAAACAAGTTCAAAGGTCAGAAGAAATCCTTTTTTGGATGTGATCTCCACAATAGATGCGAGCATATAGCCTCCTCAATTTCATCTTCTTTTTCATGTGGTTGTTTGCACATATTGAAAACATTAAGTTCCAATGTCATGTTCCCAAAAGATAGCTTCATGACTCCATTCCTGCAATTAATCAAAGCATTAGAGGTAGCTAAAAATGGACGCCCTAAAATAACAAGAATTGAATTGCTTACTTCTACTGGTTGTGTGTCCAAGACGATAAAATCCATTGGGTAAATGAATTTATCGACTTGAACTAATACATCTTCTACTACTCCTCTTGTTACTTTAATTGATCTATCAGCAAGCAAAAGAGTCACAGAAGTCGGTTTTAACTCACCTAGATTGAGTTTTTGAAAAAACGAGTATGGAAGCAAATTCACACTAGCACCAAGATCAAGTAAAGCTTGTTCAATTTTATGGTCTCCAATAACACATGAAATTGTAGGACAACCTGGATCCTTATATTTCACCGTATTATTATTTTGAAGAATAGCACTTACCTGCTCAGTTAGAAAGGCCTTCCTTTTCACATTCAGTTTTCTTTTCACAGTGCACAAGTCCTTAAAAAATTTTGCATAAGAAGGTACCTGTTTGATCACATCAAGCAAGGGAATGTTGACCTTTACCTGTTTGAAAATTTCAAAGATTTCAGAACTGTGAGTTTGCTTCTTTTGTGTGGCTAATGCTTGAGGAAATGGAGGCACAGATGAGGATATGGTTTCCTCTTCGCTAGGTGTTGGGTTGGCAACCTCTTCCTGTCATTTAGAGATCGATTCTTCTTCTTTCTCACAAGGATTAGGAATGTGTTTTTCAACAACCTTACCATTGCGAAGGGTCATGACTGACTTGGCTTGGTCAAAATAATGGTTATTTGAATTCCCTGCATTTGAGTTAGATTGATCTTTTGGGTTTTGCAATGTTTGAGAAGGAAATTTTCCTTTCTCTTGGATGCTACATGTAGATGCAAATTTTGCAAGAGCTTCTGACAAAATTGCTAGTGTTTGAGTAGTTTGACTATTGAAAGTCTCTTGCTTTGTAATGAATGAATGCAATGTTTCTTCAAAGTCATTCCTAGGAGGAGGAGCATATGCATGATCATGAGAATTTTGAAAATTTTGTCGTGTTTGAAAAGGGAGTTGTGAAGATTGTGCATGATTATCATTTTTGCAGCTAAAATTTGGATGATTTCTCCAACCAGGATTGTAGGTTTGTGAATATGGATTGTGATTTGGCCTTTTGAAAGTGTTCAAGGCATTGGCTTCTTCATAGAGACATTCCCTAAAGGCAGGAAAAGTTGGGCAATCATCAGTAGAATGGTCATTGTCATCACAAATGTTACAGACATTTTCTTGAATAGAATTCAATTGACCACTCTTTTTCATTTCTAAAGCCTCGACTTTTCTAGCTAGGGATGCACATTTGGCTTGAAGGTCATGGTCTTCCCTAAGGTTGTAAATACCTCTATTGGATGTCGAGGTTTGGGCCTTGCTTGGCACCTCATAGGTGCCAGCAGTGTCCCAATTTTGTGCCTTTTCTGTCAAAGAATCTAGGAAGTCAAGTGCTTCCTCAGGGTCTTTTTCTTTAAATTCTCCATTACACATTAATTCTACTAGTTGCCTATCTTGAGTGTTAACCCTTCATAGAAAATGTGGCACCACATCTCTCCCAAGTTTCAACACCCATGGTCGGAGGAAGCGTTCATAAGTAGTTCCTTATGACTATCTCAACATTGGTAAAGGGTTTATCCTATCTTGAGCGAAATCAGAAATTCTGCTCTTTTAAGCGGAATGACCAACCAGTTCTATGGGTAGGAAAATTTTTTTTAAAACATTGTTGTTTCATCTCATCCCATGAATTGATGGAATTCGACCTCAAATTTTGTAGCCATGTTCTAGCTTTATCTTTTAAGGAAAAAGGAAAAAGCTTTAATCTAATGGTGTTTACGCTACAATTTGGGTAAGTGTAAGAGTTACATACCTCTTCAAAGATTTTCAAGTGTGAATATGGGATCTCCATATCAAGGCCATGAAAGGTGGGTAGAAGTCGAACAAACTTGGTTTGAAATTGAAATGGACTGAATCAGGAGCAGAAACTATGCAAGATGGTGTACTAGCCTTACCGGATTCATGTAGTCTTTGAGGTTCTTCGTTGGTTTTGATCATTTTGTTGCGAACGGTTGTCCCCTTCATCCGTGAATATTTCCTCATGATTGTCGGCCATATTTTCTAAGGAAGATGATGTTTTCTAACAAGTCTACCACTAGATGTTCGTGACCAAATTTTCATGCAAGAAAGAGAGAAGAAAGGAGAGGAAAAGATGAACACACAAAAAAAATAAAAAATTTAGATATAAGATGAGAAAAGAGAATACTTACAATTTTGCACGCCAATTTTTACCTTCCCCGGCAACGGCGCCAAAAACTTGACACATCTGAAAAAGGATTGTCTCCCAAGTATAGGAGTGTCGAAGTAATAAACCCGGTAAGACCGAGGTCGATCCGCAAGGAAGGGAATTTAAGCGTTACAAATTATAAGCTAAGCAAATGTGATATGGATGATTCGAAGAGGTGACAAGATAATATCAACAAGTAAAAGTAAGGAACAAGTTAATAAATAAGAATAACTAAAACACAAGAGAAAATAACACAATAATAATGAGAGCTAAGGTTAGGGGATCCGCCCTTGATATTTCGAATAAGGATAATTAGCCCATTTTAGTTATATGAATTATATTTGTTTCATTACCAACATTTATACCACTTCTTGTAAATGGGTTCAAGCATCCAGTGTGCCAATCATCATATGTCTACAACAAATCAAGGTTCCTAACTAGATTCGTGTCGGTAAGAAAGAACCATACATCATCTAGAAAGATCCAAGCATTTGATGTGCCAAGGATTGTCGACAATGGATCAAGACCTCCACTTTACGAGTGGTGTCAAGATTGATTAAGAAAATAAATATAAATCATATTGAATAACCATTATTAGATTAAGATTATTAAACACATATTAAGGGTTAGAGAATCCTTATTCTCATATCAAGGGTTTCACCCTTTCACCTTAGCAAAAGAGAAATTAGAAGAACATTACAATAGAAAGAAAATAAAATGCAAGAAAAAAGAAATTCATTAATAACATAAACACACAAAACACAATACAAGATCCTAGCCAAAGCCAAAATGTTCCAGCCAAGGCCAAGATGCCCTCATGGGTCACAAAGCACCTCTATTTATAGATACATCCAGGGGCAAACTGTCAAATTACAAGGGCATAATTGTCAAATATTAGTTGTAAATATCTTTGACAATTGGGATCAATAGGCACCGACTTTGACCATCAATTTTGACATCAAAATGTTGTGAATTTTAATCACATGTCTTCATGAACGTTGTAGATATTTCTCTCAGCTTTCTAGAACATATTGATTTGCACAATTTGGATATGTATTTTGAGAGATACGATCCAAATACTGAGGCCTAGTCAGACTAGGCGAGACTGTAGATGGGTTCACTTCCAGCCCAATTTTGGTCCACTAAGAGCCCGAATTTGATGATGCTTGTGAAATGCAATCTTGTAGACAATTAAATCAGCTTTCCAAAAAATTAAGAATTGTATCATTCTGATCTATAAATAGAGAGTTATGCCCATTTTACCAAACCTATAACAAAACCAAAATTAAGAGAAATTAATTCCAAAGATGCAAATGCTACAAATATGCTTAAGTTGAGGAATTTAATGACACTATTAATGCAATATGATGAACTAAACTCTTATTAAACATGCATATTTAAGTGTTCATCAGACATGCCCTTTTCAGGTATAGAGCAATATAAGATGTCCGAAAACTTTAAACTAGAAAAGACCTCTCGAATTCTAAAACACGTCTTCAAGAGAGAGAAGAGAAGATTGTCATGTTTCTCAAAAAGTGAGAGGGGACTGTTTATATAAGAGAGGGTTAAGGTTGAAAAAGGAAGAAAGAAACAAAAATGGAAGGTTTCTAATGAAATTTTCCAAATGTACATAGGTAACAGCCGACCAGCAGTATGGACAATAGCCGATCGACTATTGGGAGACTACCAGCTAGTTATTAAGAGACCATTGACTAGTTGTTAAGAGACTATCGATCGGTTGTTCGTAGACAGCTAGCTAGTTGTTGCCCTTAGGATCTCTCAATTTTGTATTTTTTTAACGCAGTCCTTCCTGACCTTTGTCCATTCACTCACGCTTAACTCTTTGAATTCAACTTTGATTTGTAATCCTAAAATTCTTTTAAAACTAGACATCTATAGCATCACAATGATATATGACTTACCACCATATTCCTCTTTAATTAATTTCTTTTTTTTAATTCATGTTCAGTTTTTGAGACTCTCAATTGATTCTTTCTCACCTTTTTTTCTTTGACATCTAAAGGTATTTTGAATACTTCCATTACTCTACATTCATCTTCATTTCATCATGGAGCCTTAAAAATCAAGTGTCACCCCTTTTGCCTTTCTTGTTTATCATTATTATTGACGCACTGAGTAGGATGATGGACAAAGCCATTCAAACAAAGATGGTCAAGGCATTCAAGTTAGGAAGGAAAAATTATGGTATCACACTTCCAATTTATTGATGATGTCATTTTCCTTTCTTCTCTAGATGATAAAAAATAAAATAAAATAAAGAATCTCCTTAAGATGATTGAAACCTTTAGTTTTTTTTCACGACTTAAAGTGAATATGCCTAAAATTTTTATTACGGGAATTAACTCCTCGTTGGAAAAACTCTCCTCCATGGTTAATAAGGTTGGATTATCAGTTAGAAGCTGGCCAATCAAATATGTCGGTTTTCGTTTAGGGCATTATCCTAGGGCTACTAATTTTGGGAACTAATGGTGGAGAAACTGGAAAGAAACTAGGGGATTGGAAGAAAGCTTCGCTCCCGAAGTGAAAGATTGACATGGATTCAATCATTATTATAAGCTATTCCTTTGTTTTTTTTTAATCCTTGTTTAAAATGCCAAGTGTTATTGATATAATGATTGACAAGCTATTAAGAGACTTTGTTTGGGAGGTTGTGATAAAAGGAAGGGATTGCATCTTGTTTGTTGGGATGTTCTTAATAGATTCAAGACAAAAGAAGGAGTTAGTATTGGAAGTTTGGGAAAAAAAAAAAAGCTCTTTTAGTGAAACGGTTATGGCGATTTCGTTTAGGAAAAGATTGTCGTTGGCATAAAGTTATTAGAAGTAAGAATGGGGTCCAAACAAATGGGTGGGATGCCAATGTAGTGAAATATGGATCCTTTAGAAGTCCTTTGAAACCTATTTCTAAGGAGGTCAATACATTCCTATTTAATACTAATATTATTATAGGGAAAAGGGATAAGGCAATATTTGGGACAACAATTGGACCAAAAATGTTTCTTTATGTGATAGATTTCCTTGGCTTTACCAGTTGTGCACTAAAAAATGATCCTATCCAATGCTTCATTAGCTCTTGTTCTTATTCATATAGAAGCTAGAAGTTTAATTTTAAGAGAAGGTTGAGAAAAGTGAGAACAAGGAACAAGAAGAGCTTATGGAAATTCTTGAGTGGCACATATGAATAACCTGGTTGAGGACAAAAGAATTTTGAGGCTTGAGACATCCTGACACTTCATGTGTAAATCATTTCAAGCATGGCTGACGAAGGAGACGACAATATCTGAATTTGGAGCTTACAAGTTCATTTGGAAGAATAAAATTGCTCATGAAATTAAAGTCTTCCTTTACATCTTTTGAATTAGCTTCATCATAATTTCAGTTTTTTTATGCAGGTTTGGTAGAATGGTTGTAACTTTCTTTTTATAGATCAGAATGGAGCAAATATTGATTTGGCCAAAAGCAGATTAAATAGTGTGCAAAATGATAATTTAGAAGAATCATAAAATTTGGGCATCTAGTGGACCAAAAATGGGCTTGAACAAACCCTCCTCTGTGGTCTCAGCCCAACCTTACGATGTCTCCGTATTTTGGCTATATCTCTTGAAATACAAACCCAAATTGTATGATTCAAAATGTTCTAAAAATCTAAGAGAAATATCTACAATTTCAAGAAGACATGTGGCCAAAATTATAAATATTTTGCTATCGAAATTGGTGGTCTAAATTGGTGCATATGATGGTCTAAATTGCCAACACGATATTTTACAATTGTCCCTTTATAATTTGACAAATTTGCCCTCAAATATCTATAAATAGAGGTGAATTGTGACTCACTTGAACATCTTGGCTCTTGGCTAGGATCTCTTAATATTCTATTTTCTCTAATGTTTATTGTTCTCTTAATATTATTAATAAATCTTTTTCTTCTCGCAATTTATTTTCTTTATCGCATAATGTTCCACTAAATTCTCTTTTGTCAAGGTGAAAGGGATATGAGAATAAGTATTTTCTAACGTTTTGATATGTACTTAAAAAATATAATCTTATGTTGTTTATTTTATATGTTTTATATTTATTTCTTTAATCAATCTTGACACCACACGTTAATTGGATGTCTTGATCCACTGTAGACAATTCTTAGCATATCAAATACTTGAATCTTTTCTAGATATCATATGATTTTTCCTTACGAATATAAGTCTAGTTAGGACCCTTGATTTGTTGTTGACATATGGTGATTGACACATTGGATACTTGAACCCATTTACAAAAAGTGATATAAATATTGGTAATGAAACAAATATAATTCATATAACTAAAATGGGCTTAAATAACCTCTTTAAGGCCATTTGGAACCGCCTTGATGTGAGGATTCCAATTAAGTCATAATCAGGTTATTTATCCTTATTTGATATATCAAGGGTAGATCCCCTAACCTTAGCTCTCATTGTTATTATGTTAATTCTTCTTACTTGTGTATTTCATTTATTCTCATTTATTGCTTATGAAATTGTTCTTTCATTTGTTATGGTAGGTTATACCATCTATTTGCATGGTTGGTTTTATCACCTCTTATTTTTATTTTACATTTGAATGATCGGTTGTATAGCCTAACATTGTTACTTTTATTTGTCAATATTATCTTGTTGTTTATTTGAATTATTCATATAAGATTTTCTCATCCTTTAGTTTGTATCGCTGAATCTCTTTCCCTGTAGATTGATCATGGTCTTGCTCGGTTTATTACTTCGACATTCCTATACTTGGGAGATAATCCCTTTTAGATGTGTCAAAAAACAAGCAAAATCATTGGCGAACAAAAAATTAAATAAAGCATCGTTAAACTAAACATGGCATTATAATTATCATAAACATATTTAACAACATCAAGCATGGCATAATTAACTACTAATTAACTGCCCTAGGCATGGGATAACTAACTCCTAGCACTACAAGAAAAACAGTTTTTTGCGACAAAGTTTTTTGTGGCGAAATAAAATTCGTCGCAAAAAGAGGTCATTTGCGACAAAATTATTATTTCGTCGCAAAAGCTAGCATTTCAAAAAAATGATATTTTGCAAGGAATTTTTCGTCGCAAAATAAAACCTTTAGCGATGAATATCTATTTCCTCGCTAAAAACTCGAGTAACTAATTAGGGAAGCATTTTTTACAACGAAATAAAACCTATTGCGACAAACTTTTCGTCGCAAAACGTATTACACTAAGATGGAATTTTGTGACAAAAATTTTGTAGTAACATGAACATTTTTTGCGACGAAATTGTATTTCTCGCTAAAAAAGACCTTTTGCAACAACAAATTCCTCGCTAAAGCCATTCTAATTTACCATACAGACGTAGCAATACTGGCCATTTTGTGATGAAAACATGATTCCTCGCAAAATGAGACCTTTTACGAGGGAAATTTTCTTGCAAAAAAGTGATATTTTGCGATAAAAAATTCATCGCGAAAAGTCATTTTAATTTACCGTGCATGCATGGCAATACTGGACATTTTGCGATAAAAACATGATTCCTCGCAAAATGTGACCTTTTGCGAGGAAAATTTTCTCGCAAAAAAGAGACCTTTTGCAACAAAAAATTCCTTACGAAAAGACATTTTAATTTTCTATGTATACGTGGCAATACTGGACATTTTGCGACAAAAATATGATTCATCGCAAAATGTGACCTTTTACGAGGAAAATTTTCTTGCAAAAAAGAGACATTTTGCGACAACAAATTCCTCGCGAAAAGCCATTAAAAATTTACCATGTATACGTGGCAATACTGGACATTTTGCGACAAAAACATGATTCCTCGCAAAATGTGACCTTTTACGAGAAAAATCCCTCGCGAAAAGTCATTCTAATTTACCATCCACACGTGACAATACTGGATATTTTGCGACAAAAATTTGATTCGTCGCAAAATGCAACCTTTTGCGACAATAAATTCCTCGCAAAAATGTCAACCTTTTGCGAGAAAAAATTTCTCGCGAAAAGCCCTTCTAACTAATTTTGAACACGTGACAATACTGGACATTTTGCGACGAAAATATGATTCTTCGCAAAATATGACCTTTTGCGAGAAAAAATTCCTCGCAAAAAGTTATTTTTTTAGAATTAAAACTTAATAACTTTTCTCTTTTCTTTTCTTCTCTTTGTTTGTGGTCCATCTAATATATAAGTATTTGTTTAAAAAATGACAAAAAAAAGAATAAAGAAAGTATTAAAAATCTAATTTGATTTTAAATAAATTTGACAATTTTTAAATATAGTAGGATCGTTTCGATATGCATATAAATTTTTATAAAAGAAAAAGACCTTTTGTGATTCTATTCATGCTTTTAAATGTGAAAAACTATTAAGTATTCTGAATTTAGTGTTTGTAAAAGAGATAAATAATTAAAATAAACTCTCTATATGTGTGTGTGTGTGTGTCAAGCATAAAATTTATTGCTAATTATTTATTTATAATCTAATTTATGTGTGATTTATATATGTCTAACTACTAAATTATAATTATGATAAACTTATTATTATGACTAATTTTTAACTGATGAAAATGAGATTGGAAAAAAAATCCAACTTCTAAAAATCTAATTTATTTTTCAATGTTTAATTATATGTCAAATAAACATAAATAAATAATTAATTAATTAATAATCATGTAATGTTGCCTATAATTATGTTTTTTATTTTTTTGTTATAAAGTATATTAATTTAGACAGTATATTTTTCTTAGACTTTTAATTTTTTTCGTATAGCTTGGAGTAAATTGTTGAGATATTTTAAACAATTGTTAGAGTTTATTTTAAGGGAGATAAATAATTAAAATGAACTCTTTAACAAAAAATAAATACATTCGTTACATATTGATTATTATATGAATAATTAATTATTTATTGGTAAATGGCAAAAACTAATTTTCAATTCCTAAAACATATGATACTTGTAACATATGTATATGTATATATGTCTAATAATTAAATTACTTCTATCAAAAAAATATTTTTTATAATTGTAAAAAATATTTTTAATAATTGCTATTTTTATGAAAAAATAGATAATTAATTTAAAGGCATTCTATACTTGAAAATAAATGCAATTTTGTTATATTTTTATATGATTATAATATGAATAATTAATCATTTACTGATCAAATTAGAAAATCTTATTTTCAATTTCTTATAACAACAACTATGACATATATAGATATCTAATTATTAAATTACAACTATTACAAACGTATGGTTTGCATTTGTCAAGATATTTTAAATATTAATTGTTAGCATTTGTAAAAGGAATAAATAACAAAAAAATATTCACTAAAAGTAAATGCATTTGTTCCATAATAATTATAATATGAATATTTGATCGTTTATTTATTAAAGTATTAAAAATTTATTTTCAATAACTCACACATGACAATTATGCCATATGTATAGATGTCTAATCATTATGCATTTGTTAATGATAGTTGACTTGTGTGTATTTTGTTAACACTTTAATACATATGACAATTATGACATATGTTTATATGTTAATAATTAAATTACCTCTATCACAAATTAATTTTTTAAATTTGAAAAACATATTTTTCGTGTTTTTAAAAGAAATAGATAATTAAAATAAATTATAGTTAAAATGAATGGAATCCTTTTATACATATATGATTATAATATCAATAATTATTTATGTTGACCCAGGTATGGCAACCCAAGAGGGGGGTGAATTGGGTTTTTATTTATCAAAACGGATTTGTAAAACTTTTCTTGAAAGATCAAAATTAGTTTACTCTTTCTTTGAGAATGAAGGTGAAGGAGATGAAATTAGAAGTTATCAAATATGTAATCAAGAGAATAATAATAATGAACAATCATAAGTGCAAGTAAATGTAAAGAGTATAGGGATAGAGAGAGTGCAAACTCGATGTACGTGGTTCGGCAAACCTTGCCTACGTCCACGGGCTCCTAGCTCCACGAGCTAAGCTTTCCACTAAGTTGGAGAAATCTTTACAACTTGCTTGATGAACAACCTCACCAAGACTTTTTCCTTCAACCCTTGATAACACCGCACCAAGAGTTCTTCTTGATGAACAACCTCACCAAAGCAACTTCCTTCAACTCTTGATAACACCACACCAAGAGTTCTTCTTGATGAACAACCTCACCAAGGCAACTTCCTTCAACCCTTGATAACACCACACCAAGAGTTCTTCTTGATGAACAACCTCACCAAGGCAACTTTCCTCAACCCTTGATAACACCACACCAAGAGTTCTTCTTGATGAAAAACCTCACCAAGGCAACTTTCTTCAACTCTTGATAACACCACACCAAGAGTTCTTCTTGATGAACAACCTCACCAAGGAAACTTCCTTCAACTCTTGATAACACACAACAAGAGTTCACTCAAGGATAACTTTTTATCCTTTACAAGAAGATCTCACTCTCACCACAATACAAGAACAAGGATAATTTTTACAACAAAGTACAACTCTTTTCAAAGAGTAGATAAAAAATATAAAAGCTCTCTAGACTTGATATTTCTCTTGTTTTTTGCTTGATAGATGCTTCTCTTGCTCTTCTTTTTTTTTTTTGAATGCATGGGAGAAGGGCTCCTTTTATAGGCAAATGGGATGAACTTAATTAAGTGAAGACACCAACTCCAAATTTTCTGCCCACCATAAAAAGCATAATCTTGTCTACCATTTTTTTCAATGTTCTGTTTAAAATTTGAAAATATGCAAAACACATAAGATTTTCAACGCATCAAGAATCAAGTCATTTAGATATCTGTAGCTTAAGATATGGCCAAAACACCATTCGGTACTTATGTGACTTGATTTTTCTTCCATGTGTCAGTCCACCGAATTGCATGTGTATTATGTCAGCCTTCTATTTGAAATTTGAATTTCTTGAAAGAATATGAAATCTGCTCCATTGAATCATCTTTCCAATTCCACAAGAATCAAGTCATTTGGATATCTCTAACTCAAGATATGGATAAAACATCATTCGGTGCTCAAATGAGTTTATTTTCTTCTCTGTGTCAGTCCACCGAATTGCATGTCAATTATGTCAACCTTCTGTTTGAAATTTCAATTTCCTCAAAACATATGAAATGTGATTCATTAAGTCCTCTTTCCAATGCCGTAAGAATCAAGTCATTTTGATTTTTCTAGCTCAAGATATGTCCAAAAGAGTATTCAGTGCTCATGTCAGCTGCTTCCATTTGTCTTTCAATTTTCATGATGATTTGGACAACCTTACATTTGAAATTTAAATTTCTTTAAAACATATGAAATATTATAAATTGAGTAAGCTTTCCAAAGGCTCAAGAATCACATCATTTGGATATTCGTAGAGATATATATGACCAAATGATTGAACATTGCTCATGTGTCACATTCCTTGAGTCAATCCTTGTTCTTAAACTTTGGTGCCTTTAACATGTAGTCTTCTCCTTAGCTTCAACACCTCATTTTAATAAGCCTTTTCTTGATTTTACAATTATTTCAATGATATTACTCTTGCACATAAATAAACATATTAGTAAATCACAATAAATCAATGTGTATTGTTATCATCAAAATTATCTTGTAGCCTTAGGGCTAACAATTTATTTATTGATCACTAAAGAAATTATTTTTTGCAATTCCTCATATAACAACTATGACATATGTATAAATGTCTAGCTATTGTTTACATTTGTTAAAAAATTCTTGAGTTGTTGTACCTATTTAATTAACGTTTTAATACTCAACAATAAATAATTAAATATCATATAATGTTTTATACTTCTATTGTACATGGTTATTATATTATTTATTAATTTGTCATCAAATTATTTAATACCAATCTAATATTAGATAAATTTAATTATGGATGAAATTTTAATTAATAAATAAACTTATAATTATCAAAGTCTAAGTATGGTTCATTTAAATATTTTTAATTTTAGATTTAGATTTTAATTTTAATATTTTTTTAAAGACTTATGGTGACAAAAATTTTGTCGCAAAAGATTAGCATTTTTTCGCTAAAGATTAGCATTGTAGACTTTTAGTGACCACTTTAAAATTCCTCACAAAATGGCATCTTTTGCGAGAAAAATTTAAATCCAATTTCGTCGCAAAAACCAAATTTTAGGCGGACTTTTTCCCGCCTATTAAATTTCAAAATTTTTACACCTTTAGCAACAAAAACTTTGTCGTTAAAAACCAAAATTTTGTCGCAAAAAGAAAATTTTAGGTGGACTTTTACCCGCTCTTATTTATTTCATATTTTGTAAATTCGTTTACGATAAATTTTTCATCGTGAAATGTCCAAATTTCATCGCAAAAAATCAATGCCTTTATTATATATACACCACCTAATTCTTTTGTTTACTTCATTTTCTTCCATCTATTCTAATTTCCTCTTCATTTTCATTTTTATCTACTTCCATTCTTTCCCTAACACTATTATCAAGGTAAATATTTTTACTCATTTTTTCTTTTATGTTGTAATATATTTACTTACAAGATTCATAAATTTTTTATTTTTTAATTGTCAATTAATATGACACTTTTTTGTTTAATAGGGTATTTTGGAAGAGGGAATGCAATTAAAAATCTTAAGTTCTTTATTTCTTTAACATGTTTTTTTGTACACACTTATCTCTCATATCCTTAATTATTACTAATTAATATTTTACTTCTTTTTTGTTTTTAATAGATATAATTGAAGATAGGTTACATTTGAAGACTTGAAGATTGATATAAAATCAAGCAACAAAAAATTTAGTGGAGGATGAAGTTTTGTATTTGTTGTGTTATCTTGTTTTTTTATTTTTTTATTTTTCCATGTACCACTAAAGTTCCAATGTTGTTGTTATTATTTAATAAGATTATTCTTACAAAGAATTATGTTGCATAATGACATAATTTTGCTGTTTTATTTTTAAATTTATAACAAATTAAAATAAATTTTATGAATTATTAAAAAAATCAATTATGTTAAAAAAATTAGGCAACGAATTTTTTGTCGCAAAAGATTGGATTTAGTGACAAAAAAATAGTCGCAAGATATTTACAATGAAAATAATTTGTTTGAAATACGATTTTGGTATAAAATTTTTTGCGACAAAATTCAAATTTATCACAAAATATGCTCTTTTGCGACGAATTTTATATTGTCGCAAAAAGTTAACATGACCTAATCTTTTTTGCGACAAAATATTTGTTGCAAAATACCACTTTTTGAGACAAAATTTTCCTCGCAAAAAGTCTTTTTGCGAGAAATTCAAGATTCGTCGAAGAAAAACCTATTGCAACTCACATTTTGCGACTAGAACGCGACGAATTTATTTTCATCGCAAA